>CM076569.1:203976221-204274261 GCA_034641835.2 Pinus albicaulis
ATACACACACATTTAAAAAAAATAAAAAAAATAAAAATATAATATTATAACATTTGTTATAAATAGTTAGTAATTTTTTTGTTTTTTTTTTAATATTAAACAAAAACTGAAGTTTGAAAATACTAGTTTATTTTTTTTTAATTATTTTATACAATTTAAACACATTTTTAAATTTTTTATAAAATTTATTCAAAACATATTATATAGATATATACATATGATTTATAATATTTTGTTTTTAAATGAAAATTTTTATAGTTAATTTTACTGCTTTAATTTCAAACTATTTAGTTTTAGAAATAAATTTTGTTTATTAAATTTATTTTATCTGCAATATTTTTCCATTAACATATATATATATATATCAGGAAAATGGCATCAAAAAATATTTCTGTGAATGTTTCTGCACCTAGGGCAGCAGCTCTCAAATCTACTGTTGCAGCTCAACGTACTATGGATACAACTCCCAAATCTAAAGTTGCAGTTGGACGCACTATGGACACTATTGGATGCAATAAGGACATTGTTGCACACACTAATAAAATCAAGCAAGTGGGGCACGAGGTTCATTAAAGCTTATTTCTGATTAGAAGAACGCCGAGGAAATAGATAAAACCGATTTCTCATGGTATCTTGAAGACAGTGAAATGGAGGTTGATGTACACATCTATCTGATTTGTGGTATGATTGACTTAAATGAGCCATATGATGTGATGGGCAGAGTGCGAGACATATGTATGTTCCTGAATACAAACACTATTTATGTTCTTGCAAGGAAGGCTCAGAAACGTGAGAAGGTTAGATATCGTCTATCAATCATCAAGTATGACACAGATGAAATATCTTCAAAATTTTCTGAAGAAATATCAAGTAACATTGCAAATAACATTGTAAGTATGCTTATTTTTATTTCCTCTATGCATTATTGTAAGGATGATTCAATTTTTTATAAATTATTGATCATTGACATGTTTTATTTTGTTTCATAGGATTTTGTTACGGGTCTTTCAAACATGTTTGATGGTATTTATATGTTGGTGCCAAATGTTATGGATGTGATCAAAACTTTCCACAAAGACAAAGCAGAGGAAAGGAGATTGAAGCAAAGAGCAATAGCTCGTGACACTGCAATAGTACAAAGAGGGGATCAACCAAGAGTCACTAAGGTGGGTCAATCTAGTAAAATTAAACATGTTTCTTTTGAAGGTGTCGAACATGAAACAGAAAATTATGATAGAATTAGTGAGGAGGAGATGAGAACTATTGTGCAAAAGGAGAAAACAGATCAGACACCAAAAAGAAAAATTGCCAAAGATGTCTCTCTTTTACCTCATGAAGGAGAGCTTGTTTATAAAAAAACTGATATGTTATCCAATAAGACTAGGAAATCAAATATTGGTGAACCTGTAAAGGTCGTGAGCAGTAGTGAAGAACAAATTGAAAGCTCTCACGGAAGTAGAGAAATCATAACACCAGGTGCTGAGTTAGAGAATGGCATTATTAAAACAAAACAAAATGTTATTCGACAAGAGTTGAGGAAGAATAAATTAATTCTTGGTGGCCAAACATTTGAGCTTAATGTTAACCAATTTTATGGCCCGGATGAAGGACAATCTCAATATCAAATTAGAAAGGCCCATCACCTACATGTACATAATCTGAAAACATTGTTCAGGTTTAATCCATATGCGCATGTGGTGGATTATGTGGTTCTTGTCGATCCATGTCAGGTTCCCAACAAACAAGCATTTGACAAGACAAAATTTTTTGATTATAAATATTATGTAATTGGAGGGAACCATTCGATAGAGGTTAAGAGACAATTGATTGCAGAATATCCCAATAACTATATTTTTCAAACAATGAAATGCATCATTTACGCTGGCTTAACAGAAATGGAATCAAAGTTATTGGCATGGGATCATAATGCAGATAATAAGTACAGAATGAAAATGACTTTCATCCAAAGGGTCAGATTTATTCATAATGAATTCATAGAAAAATGTGGTGGGGATAAGACACAAGTTAGTGTAGCATTTCGAAAGGAATGTTTAATAGAAACAGGTTATCAAATTGATGAAAAAAAAACAAAATATGGAAAATTGAATACAAATCTCTTCAAAGGCACAGATAACATTTTTCAGTTGGCATTTAGAACTGGGGAGGTATGGGATTTGATTGATGAGATTTTTGATCGATGGGACAATATTTCCATAAAAAATCAGAAGGTTAGAAAGAGTAAACCCATAATATGTACCAACAGTAAGGGGGGTCCTGAAATGAAGCAGCTTCCAGAGGATATGACTATTACACCTTGGAGAACAATGCAAGGTGTGAAGGATGATAAATTAGTCAAATCAGTATTAGCCCATGTGAAGTCGGGTGAATTATCAATGGAAGAAATGTGTGCAGAATTTCAAAAGTAAGTTTCTTGAATTATTTCTTATTTTTCTTTCATTATAATTTTATTTTAAATAAAACATAATGATGTTGGTATAATTTGTTATACATGTCAATATATTAACGCTTTTAACTTTATTTATTCAGTCATAAAAATTTTATGAATATACAAGAACACATGGTTAAAATGTTGAATGAAGACAGTTGGGATGATGTTGTACGCAACTACCCAGAAGCAAGTTCTACATCAACACTAAAAGAGTTTTATATTGCATTCAATAAGGTATTATTGCATTCAATAAGGTATGTTAATTTATAGATTCATTTTATTCATATTTAAACTAATTTTATTTTATTACTTATACATATCTATATATATATTTTTATGTCATTAAAGATGTCGAAGAAGGATGGAAATGGAGTACTAGATACTTTCAAAAGCTTTATTGAAAAAATTAAGATGGAGAACATGAGAAGGAAGCGTCTTATGAATGTTGAACTAGATCCTACTTTTAATCATTACATTTGGAATGGGCTCGACAGTGTCCAATATCAAATAATACAAGGTGACTGTGAAGACATTGCATCACTAATACCTAAAAGGGAATATGGCCTAGTTATTGCAGATATTCCTCATGGTTTCAATTTCCCAGACATTGAATATGATAGAGAACCATATACTTATCAAGATTTTAGTAAAGTGGTTACGGGTTTTCAAGAAGTGACAACATCACCACTTTGGCAATTTGTGACATTTCATTCAGACACACAGTTTCCAATGTTATTAACAAGCTTCAAGGGTAAAGCAAACTCAATGATGCAACTTACATGGTAAGATTTTGAAATTGTATGTTTGATTCCTCCTAAATTTTTTTATTCATGTAAAATTTAATTGAACTTTTACTATGTTATGTTACAGGCAAAAGTCAAATATTGTTTCTTCCGAAGATCAGCTTATTATAAATGATTGTGAGTTCATCCATGTTGAATGTTGGACAAAAGACGATAGCTATAAGCATATTATTATGAATCGAGTAGATGGGAAGAGTCATAGTCAAGTATTGGTTTATGATGCAGTTGTAAGAAAACTAACATATGAGGATAAAGATGCAAAGGGAGATATAGTTAACATTTATCAAAAACCACAAGCATTGATTAACTATCTTATAGATCTATGTTCAAATGAAGGAGAATGGGTTTTGGATTTATTCTTAGGTTCAGGTAAGTTTTAATATACAAATTTAAATTTAAATATTGTCTTTTTTACTTTTTATGTCTCCATACTAATTTTCTTACTTATTTTTTGTGCTTGATGATTAGGTACAACACTAGCATGTTGCCTACTAAAAGGAAGAAATTGCATTTCCATTGAGAAAGACCTAGTTCAATGCAAATTTATTCAACAAAGAATTAACGCTCTTAAATTCCTTCCAGATGCGAAGCAAGAAGTTGGTTTGAGGAAAGGAGATTTTAATGAATCATGTGTGGCAAAAAAAGCAAAGGAACCTCAACCACCATTATATGGAATGATTGGAAAGGGACACTTTGGAATATTTGCTGACATGAAAGATCCATTAAAAGACGGAAATGATCAAAATGAAGAAGAAAATGCTGCGGAAGAAGCCATCAATGCTATTCTAGATGATGGTGAAGATGTATTAGTTGATATTGTTGATGATTTTTAAGTTATGCTTGCAAACAAAGCTTATTTTTTAGAACTATTAATCAGTTTTACTTGTAATGTTTAGACTTTGATATTTTATGAGAACAACCCTTTTTTTTGCAAAAAACATGTGATTGCTATTATTTTTTGACATAAAATTCAATAAAAATGTTGTTTTCTTAAGTTTTTTTGTTAAGATTCTCCCAAAAAAATAGTTTATTTAACATGTTTTTTCCAACAAAAACTCTGTAAAAGTGTATTTTTTGCATTGTATTTATATTGAAAAATTGTATTTTTTTGTCATATGGTTCAAAATGTTGGTTTTTTAGCGACAATTTTTTGATGTGTATTGAAAAATTATTTAACAATACATAAACATGTAGAAAACATAAACTTTAGAATATTGACCCTTTTTCCATCTTTTATGTATGTGAAAAAGTGAAGATATCATTACAAGTTTTTTTTTTTTTTTTTTTTTTTAAACACAAGTACATAAATGCACTTAAAAATAAACATCTCACAGAAGAAGAAGACATTAGAAAATCTATAGTGTCAAAATCAATCCTATAAAAAAACGTTGGTGATGATACACCACCACTATTCAAAATCGACATAAAAAAATCACTTAAAAAAAAAAAATTAATTAAAAAAAAAAAAAACAAAATGAAAAAAAACTTAAAGTGCCAAAAACATGCTTAAAATTTTTTTTCTTGATTCTGCATCGCCACTTTTTCAAAATCAGGGGTTTTTCTTGATACTTCAAAAGTAGGTAACAATGAGGTTAACTATTTCATCGGTAACATTATTGAGAAAGGAGAAGAGGAAACTCTTAACCATTCTCCGAAAGTTGTTACTAAGCAGCCCTTACCCTCTGAATCCTTGCCATCCTCTTCCAACCAGCCTCCCTTCCCAGAGAGGCTAGTAATGGAAAGGAGTGAGCCTATTTCTGAGACTAGTTTGGCATCTGAGCTTCGGAATCTTTTCATTAAGATACCTTTGCTTCAAGCCATCAAAGAGATCCCCATTTGTACCAAGATTATTAAGGAACTCTATCTCAAGAAACCCAGGAGGAAGAGATTGGAACCCCAAACCATTCAATTTGTTGGTAGGGCAGCAGAGTTGATGAAGGGATGTGTGTCTATGGAATAATATATTGATCCCGGAAACCCTGTTGTCTCAATTCAGATTGGTAATGTCCTTGTCTCTAATGTTCTTATAGACCTGCGGACAGCCATTAATGTCATGACTAAGAAAACCATGGATCAACTTCGGTTATCTCATCTTTGCCCTACTCCCACTGTGCTTGAATTAGCAGATAGATCTAAAATTAAGCCAGAAGGAGTATTGGATGATGTGATCATCTCATTAGATTCTTAGGAATATCCTACTGATTTCATTGTGCTTGAACCAAAGAACCCAGTAGGAGGACATCCCTTGATCTTGGGTTGATCATGGCTTGTTATGGCTGATGCATATATTGGATGTCATTCCGGTGATATGTATATCTCACATGGAGATTCTAGGAAGAAAATTACCTTATACCCCCCTGCCAGATCCATTCAGGACCTTCGAGATACCTTATGGTTGGATCAAAGTAGTGATGAATAAACTCAGTCTATTTCCCTTATTCATCATTATACTGGGTCTTCAAAAGAAGATGAGATTCAAGATAACCTGAATACTCTAGACATTATGCCTAAGTATGAGCCTTTGAGCCAAATTTTCAGCCTAGATTTTCAAGAAAATCATTATTCTCATTATTTTGTGCCCATTGCATTTGACCACTCCCTTAAGTACTCATGAGCCTGATACCACTCTTGTTGAGATTAGCCTTGGTAAATCCTTGCATATTAGTTCAAATTTGGACTCATCTCAGCAAGAGAAGCTTGTGAATTTGTTGCAAAACCATCTTAGTGCCTTTGCTTGGGGTTATGAAGATATGAAGGGTATCTCTCCTAAAACTTGTACACATCACATCTATATTCAGGAAGGAACCCGACCTGTACGACAACCTCAAAGGAAAATGAATCCAGCTCTAAGAGACATTGTGAAAGAAGAAGTACAGAAACTCTTAGATGATGGTTTTATTTATCCTATTTCCGACAGTCAGTGGGTCTCTCCATTAGTACTAGTACCTAATAAACATGGAAGATGGTGTATTTGTATTGATTATAGAGAATTGAATAAAGCCACTCTTAAATATTACTTCCCTCTCCCTTTCATTGATCAGGTGCTTGATACCCTTGCAGGAAAGAAATATTTCTCCTTTTTGGATGGCTTTAGTGGTTATAACCAGATACAAATTGCACCTGAGGATCAGGATAAAACTACTTTTACATGTCCGTGGGGGGAATTTTCTTAAAAAGTGCTTCCCTTTGGTTTATGTAATGCCCTAGCTACCTTTCAAAGGGCAGCCCTGGCTATATTTGCTGATCTGGAATTTGTAGAAATTTATATGGATGAATTTTCTGTGTTTGGTGATTCTTTTCGGGAAGCTCTCAAAAATTTGGAGAAAGTACTTCTTCGTTGTCAGGAAGCCCATCTCGCATTGGGTGATAAGAAATGTATATTAATGTGCAAAGCAGGAGTGGTGCTTGGCCATTTGATTTCTGACAAAGGTATCCAGGTTGATCCGACAAAGATTGAAATCATTCTGAATCTTCCTGCCCCAAAACTCAAAGGGAAGTAAGAGGTTTTTTAGGACATGCTGGTTACTATAGGAGATTCATTGTAAAATTTTCAAAGATAGTTGCTCCTATTTTCCGACTTCTAGCTAAGGATAGTGAATTTTCTTGGTCCACGTCTTTCCAACAATCTTTTGAAACATTGAAGGAAAATTTGGTACAGGCACTAGTTTTGCGAGGTCCAAACTGGTCCCTGCCTTTTCACATTTCCTATGATGCTTCAGATTTGGCTATTGGAACAGCCTTAGGATAGGAGGAAAATAAACAATCCTATGTTATTTATTACATTAGTAAAAAAATTTCTTCCACTGAATTAAACTATACAGTTACAGAGAAGGAGTTTTTAGCTGTGATTTTTGCAATTAATAAGTTCAAACACTATATTACAGGATATGAATTATTTGTACATACTGATCATTCCTCGATTAAATATTTGATGAAAAAACCATTGACAAGTGGTAGAGTGACTAGGTGGTTACTATTTTTATAGGATTTTAATGTTACTATTGTTGATAGACCAGGGAAATCTAATGTTGTAGCAGATTTTCTTTCTAGATTAGATAATCCTGGTGAAGTAACTCCTATTAATGATGATTTTCCAGATGAACATATTTTTGATATGTCTATAGATTCTCCATGGTTTGCTGACATTGCTAATTACTTGGTTACCAGAAAAACACCACCTCACTTATCCGCTCGTGAGAAGTGGAATATTATTCAGAAAAGTGCTGCATATTCCTGGATTCAAGGAGACCTCTTTTACACTGGTCCGGATCTGATTATTCGTAGATGTGTAAGAGAGGAGGAAGTGTTTGACATATTGAAATATGCTCATGATGAACCATGTGGAGGCCACTTCGCTGATAAGCGGACTGCATATAAATTATTACATGCTGGTTACTTTTGGCCTTCCTTGTTTAAATATGCCAAACATTATGTCAAGCGATGTGATAGCTGTCAATGAATGGGCCAGCCCAATCAAACCAATGAAATGCATTTATGCCCCCAAGTTATGATTGAGCCTTTTGAAAAATGGGCTATTGATTTTATAGGGCCAATAAATCCAACATCTTTAAGTAAAAAGCATATTTTGGTTTGTACAGATTTTGTTACAAAATGGGTAGAAGCTAAAGATGTTTCTTTTGCTACATAAAAAGTTGTTGTTGATTTTCTTTTTTTCTGAAATATTTACTAGATTTGGTGTGCCTAGGGAAATTTTTTCTGACAATGGTCCGCAGTTTATTTCTAATCTGGTACAGGGTGTGATAGAGAAATACAAGATCTAACACATGAAATCCACACCGTATCACCCGCAAGCAAATGGCTAGGTGGAATCTACAAACAAAGTGATCGAGTCCATTCTTACAAAGACAGTCAATATGCATCGGAAAGACTGGGCTGAAAGATTACCAGAAGCTTTATGGGCATACAGAACCACTTGGAGGAATAGCACGGGACATACACCATATGAGCTGGTATATGGCAAACAGGTTATGTTACTGATTGAGTTCCAGATCAAAACTTTCAGAACTACAGTTCAGTTAGGATTAGATCTCTCCAAGGCACAACAACAATGCCTTCTTCAATTAAATGAGTTAGATGAATTTTGTAGAGATGATGTTCTTTAGAACATTCTAATTCAACAACAACGGAAAAGGTGGCACGACAAGATTATTCAAAAAAAGCAGTTCCAACCGGGTGATTGGGTACTCCTATATGATTCTAGATTTAAAAATTTTAAAGGGAAGTTCCATACACGTTGGATGGGACCTTTTGAAGTGATCCGAGTATTCGAGAATGGAGCAGTAGAAGTTAAAACTATTGATGGACAAGATTTGATATTCTTGGTAAATGGGCATAGATTAAAGAAGTATTTTCAACCGCTTGCCAAGAAATGTTTTACACAGCAAGTCCAACAGCAATTTGGGATGGTAGTGGTAAATAGTAAGACCAACCTTTTGAAAAATTGAACTCTTCTTCTTCTCAAAGAAAAAAATAATATAAATTTAAAAATGAAAAAAGTAAAGAAAAAATAATTTCCTGTAATTGTGAAAATAAGTTCGTTGACATGATTACAGAAGGATCAACTTGAAAACCAGCTTGCTGGCGGGAAGATAAAAAATTTCTAATAAAAAGAGAATGTTGCTTGATCTTTAGGTATGCAAGTAACCACCGAAGTAAAAGCAGGTTCGGCAGAGCCAACCTTTATACAATTGGGGTAATTAGCATGGATATTTTTATTTTCAAGTAATGCTTAATTCTCACTGCAGTTATTTTTCTTGCACTAGTGCAGGCAGACCTTCCAGAAAATTTTCCGCCTTTCTTCATATCCCCTTTCATATGATCCCTCGGTTTTCTTCTTGAAATCCTAGTATAATTTACCTTCCCATATTCTTCTAAATTTACCCTATCCGCTTCGTAAAAAATCCCACTTACCCCTGAATTTTTTTCCCTATCCCACTTCTGTTTATTCCCTCTATGGTACTATTCCTGGAATCCCTGTAATGAAATTCCTTCCCATTCTAAAAATTCCCCTTTCCCACTTCTTTGTTCCCTCGTGAATTTATTGCAGAACCTTATACACAAAGCAAAAGGATATGCTCTGAAGCATCAAGAAAGGGCACAGAAAAATTCCAGAATTAAGAAAAATGTTAGAAGTTCAACCTATATTTAATTTAAATTCTCTGTTTTTATTATGCTTGCACCAGTGCAAGCATGTTTTCCTATATAACAATGTAAACAGATACCAGCATAACAGCTTAGTCAAGCGGTGTAAGCATAACAGTGCAAGAATGCACCTCATTCGAAGCATAATATCTCTTCTTTTCAGAAGTGTATGCCATAGGAAAGTGGTCATCATAGAATTTATGAGAAATTCTTTCATTTAGTAATAAGTGCCTATGCTATCATATCAACTAGGAGAAATATTTTTCAAAGTAAAAAGTTTTTTTAAGAGTTGAGAGTCATAATTATTTTTATTGAATGCTAAATATTTTTTGATTATGAAGGAATGTGCGAATATTTAACCATTTCTTAGACATAATTACTCCTTATTCCGCCATAACCTTAATTTCCTTTCACTCATACCATTCCCTTACCTAGCCGTTAAAATCGTCGCCACTAGTACCAATCTGGCACGATTCAAAGATGTCGCATAGCTACAGCTATTTCAGTGGAAGGAATTAGTGATGGAACAGAAGGGATGGGAGTTGGTTAGATCCCTATTTATTAAAAGCTCAATTTTTCGGTGTTACATGTAGCTTTCGTTGGACTGTTTATCACTGTTAGCAGCAATGCCGCCTGTGCGTTATGAACCGTCATCCCTCAGCGAGGTAGATCAGACCGCCGAGTTTCGCAATAGTCTTGCACTATTGCGAGACTCAGGCTTTCTTCCGTTCCTGCATAAATTTAACAAGCACAACAGGGAGGTGGCCCTACAATTCGCATAGAGTTTTAAAAATGGTCGTGTAAATATTGGGCCCCTGAGATTTAAATTCACGGAGAAATCAATAGCAGCAACAGGATTACAGAACACTGGTGTGTAGTACTTTAAAAATCAGAAGCTCGAGAGGAAGCACTGATAGTGTTTCATTGTTGATAAAGAAATGAACGTAAACTGGAAGAAAGGAGTTCCGTGCAGCGCCCTACTGGGACAATGGCAGAACCTCCTTTTTATTCTTCAAAAATTTGTGACTTGTGAGGGGAGGTACTCCCTCACCTTTGTGTATCATTTCAGGATTCTGCAACACTTTGAATCCGGCCGGCACGTCCGATGGAGGATGGATTTCACTTACTTTTTGCTTAATAGTTTAGAGAAGATGGCCAAGGTTGTACAGGGAGCACGGGCAGACCAGGTCGATAAGAAATTGTATCATCACAGCCTGATCAAAATCCCGGTCTAGAAACAATTGAAGACTAAAAATATGACCTGGGATATGTTGTTGGAATAGCTAAAGGAAACGGAGAACCCCACCAGTACGAGAAAAGGACCGAGTAAGAGTGTGAAGAAAATTCCTTCCTGCACCAGTACAAGAAGGAAATGAACCGTGGAATCAGCAAAAAAAATGGTCCCATCTCCAAAGAAACATAATAAAACGGGTACACATGTCGAAGAAACTCCTCCGACGCCCCCAGCGCATGAACAGACCCCTGAGGAAGATGATTTGTTGTCAGTCCTTACGGACGCAGCAAAATCTGTCGAGGTTGAAGACAATATACTGTTGGCCAATAAACAGAGCCAGAAAAAGGATGATGAACCTGATGCGGCTATAGAACCACAGTCTCCACAAGACATTGAGTCCCCTCCTACACCAGTGCAAGACGGACCAAAACTAGAAGAGACAGCACAGGAACCAGAGGATTCGGCACCGAATAAGGAAGAGTCGGCACAGGAAGAAGAAGAACCGGAAGAGTTAGAAGATGAAGAAGAACCGGAAGAAGTAGAAGGAGAAGAAGAAGAACCAAAAGAGCTAGAGGACGAAGAAGAGCTAGAAGAAGTGGAAGTAGAAGAAGAAGATTTGGAAGAACAAGAAGAAGAAGAAGAGTCGAAAGAGTTAGAATAAGAAAAAAAACCGGAAAAAGAAGAAGTGTTTATTAAAACTCCAAGGGATATTGAGGTCATTGAAGAAAATATAGCCCCTATTGAGATAGAAAAGGAAGAATATTCGGTAGCTTCTGCTACTCGGATACTTGAGCTGGAGCTTCAAGTACAGAATTTAGAGGAGCTCGTAGCCAAAACACAGGAAGAAAAAGAGAAAAATAAGGAAGAATTCACGGCGGACATCCAAAAGAAGAAAGGAGAAGTCAAGGTATGGAAGTATCGTGCTTCACAGTGTTTCAGACGGCTTAAAAAGGTGATGAAGAAATTGAAGAGAAGAAAAAAGATAAATTTTGAAACACTGCAGACTAATGATGGTATGAAGCAGCAGGAGTGAGCTGTAACGCTGAAAATTTTGAAGTTTTTTCGCAGAGGTAAAGAGTTGTGTGAGGACACACAACACCTTAGGGATGGGAGGATGTTATCCCCCTAATTTTTCCCCTTTTTACTACTTTTCCTTTCTTAAATTATAACCATCTACCCATGTTTCACTTCCTTTATGTACCCTCATCCTGCACCAGTCCAAGCATGGTGACATATTTTGCACAAA
Source organism: Pinus albicaulis (assembly GCA_034641835.2). Classification (NCBI taxonomy): domain Eukaryota; kingdom Viridiplantae; phylum Streptophyta; class Pinopsida; order Pinales; family Pinaceae; genus Pinus; species Pinus albicaulis. Next base: position 203,988,116 of record CM076569.1, read on the forward strand.
CCTTTATTCTTCATAATTTAATTCAATTTAGCATTTATTAAATATTTATTACATGATTTCTTACTTTTAAATTATTCTTTGTAATTTATCGATATCTCCAATGTTGTTTGGTGGTTAGAATGCTTATCATGATTGTTGATCCTAGTGCAGGATCGGATCCTGTACCATGACCAGCACAGCAGATCTTCACAGCGGATCTGAATCCTCTTGATCACCTCCTTGACTCAAGCAGTTTCCGCCACAACAGCATGAATTTGAAGGCAGCCAAATATTAGATCCGTGACGGAAGGAAGCCAAATATTGGTTAAGGCCAGTTTTGTAAAACTGTTTCATTTTGAAGACTGAACAATCTAAATTCTGCATTTTTGTTATGTAACAGTTGAACGATTTGTTTCGGCCTTCAGCCAACAGATCTATATAATGTAATTTGTAAATAGGAATTTGGAGTGAAAAAATTTTATATATCAGAGAATAACATAGAGGTGATAGCAGGTTATTATCGCCTGAATCTGGGCTAAACATGTATTCATGCATGTATTTTCCTCGATGATATAATAAAAATTAATTTCTCCTTAGCTTCATGAATGGTGTTTTATGGTTTGGTTGATTAATTAAATTAAGTGTTGAGTAGCGTTTTCGCTTAAGAGGGAAACGCGGTGGTTGGCTAGGGCCCAACCAAACCAGCACGTTTACCCCATTATTTTCTTTCTGTAATTTATGTTTTATTTTCAAAGTGTGATTTAGCTTTTAATGCATAAATTCCTGTCTATGTGAAACTGATCCGTTACATGAAGAAAATAGAATTTCTTTTCTCTGCAATTTACTTTCCTGTAAGTTACTTTCCTGCAAATTTACTTTTCTGCACTTGATTTCGGATTGGCTTTCTCCGCCTGGTCCAAGCAGGAGAGATCATCCTACACCAGTGCACGTTGGTGTGACATTTCCTTTCTGCAGTTTTGGTTGATTGGCTTTCCCGCCTGGTCCATGCAGGAAACATACACCTCCACCAGCTCACGTTGGTGTGTTACAGCAAGTCTTTATTTACTTTCCGCAACTTTCTTTCATTGAATCATTATGACAGGATAGATGTTTATGTTTATTTATTTTCTTCACTTCATTAACTTTAGAAACATTTACTTTTCATATATGCAATCTGGTTTTACAGCAAAGTAACACTTGCGACAATTAAACAATCATTTCAAGAATGAAAAGCTAAGTGCAGGAAGCTCTGATTTGGTGCAAGGACTAGTTTCTTGTCACAGGATCTGAGTGCTCTGAACCTTCAACAGTTCGAGCACTTGCATGAAGCGAAAAAAACCTTCAGTAAAGACACATTTTATACTTTCTACATAAAATTCTGATAAAGGGCCCAGCTAACAAGACTGCTAAAGTGCCTCTGCTGAAGAGAAACACGCTCTTAATAGTTAATTAGCTAGAGTGATTGCCTTTTTCTTTGATCTCCTTTTGCAAATGCATTATTTCTCATTTCAGTCTTAGATTATTATGATTACTCAAGTTATCTTTTATCGTCTTGATTTGATTCTGCAACATTTTCTTTAAAAGAAAGAATGGATTTGTATCAGAAAGATTCGTACCATCTCTGGCATTGCCTGTGCTTCGTTTCTAAGTTTAAGGATCCCTCAGGTTGACAATTAAGTGTTGAGGAGTTTGCTTAAGTGTAATTCCTGCACCCAACAGAGAGCCTCCTGGAAATCATACCCATAGGGAGTGAAATCATCCATGTCTATCTCCACATAATCATGGACAATCTCGGAAAAAATTCTCAATATTTCTCTCCGGAAATTGGAAGGGGCATTGCATATGCCAAAGGGAAGAACTCTAAAGCGAAGGTACCCCAAGGACAGGTGAATATGGTCTTGCATTGGTCTTAAGGGCTTATATGAATCTGATTGTAACCATTGAATCCATCCAGGAAAGAGAAGTACTTAATTCCTACAAAACCATCCAAGACTTCGTCAATGAAAGGCAAAGGGAAATGGTCTTTTTTAATGGCTTTGTTCATTTCTCTGTAATCAACAAAGATCCTCCACTTCCCATTATTATTTGGGACTAGGACAAGAGGAGACACCCATTCACCGTCTGATATGGGGTACATTAACCCTACATCCAGTAACTTCTGCAATCCATCCTTTACTATGTCATTTAAGGTTGGGTTCATTCTCCTCTAGGGTTTGCGCACATGCTTGCATCCCTTTTTCATGTAAATATGAAGTGTGCAGACTGAGGGATGCACCCCTTTCATTTCTTTGTAATCCTGAGAAAAATCATATAAATTCTCCCTCAGCAGCTGGTATAATTTCTCTTCCTCTTTGTCTGAGAGAGAGGGGTTTATCTTTAGGGATCTATATGGGCCAAACTCTACAATATTGGTAGGTTCAAGGGTTGAGTCAAATGAGCATAGCTCAATCCAAGGGTTTCTTTCAGATTCTCTTACCAGGTCATCAAGTGGAATGGGAGTGGGGGGTTGGTTTTGAAGGATATGGTCAATGAGGTCATATTCATCATGTTTCCCCCTGTGATAAAAACATATAAGTAAAAATAGGGTAATGTGTGGCATGGTACACTTCATCTTCTTCTTCATCCTCCACCCATAGAGGTAGATCATGTTCAATATAATGTTGGGCATGACGATATAGTACAATTTTTTTTTACAAGGGCCCATTATTTATAATCATATTTACATCCCTACAACTGATGTAAGCATCAACAATGGCCAACCAAGGTCTTCCTAGAATGAGAGGATGACCATTAAACTTGGTTTTAGGCTGCAGTACCAGGAATTCAATGAGATATTCCTACGAGTCAATGGATACCATGACATCCTCAACAAATCCCTCAAGAGATACTATGGATCTATATGAAAGTTGTAGAACTATTGTATAAGGCCAAGATGGATGAGTGGAAGAAAACCAAGGTTGTAATGGTGCATTTGGTTTGAATGGTAGTAGGAATAAGGTGCACCTTGCATGCCCTGTTGGTATGATCGAGGTCCTTGAGGCCTTCTTTGGTTTATGAAGTAGAGTTTCTCAAGTCCAAATTCCACCCCTTGGTATACAAATTTTATGCTAGGTAAGGAAGGGCATTTGTCTATTGTATGGTTCTCTTCAAAAATTGAGCAAAACTCTATGACATTCATTCCTAGGGTGTTTTCTAGTGCATCTAGGGAAAAAGGTAGCTAGGGATATTTCTGCCTCCTCTTGCTTTCTTTTGATCTACATCGTGTCCACTTGCAAAGAAAAGATGTGCAAAATCTCACTTTTAAAATCCTCCAACATGTTTCCATTCTCATGCTTAATGGAGGTTGAAGAGGAAGGGGTATTGGCCAAGCTTTGACTAGCTCTACCTTTTCTCCTGACTACCCTAGAGAGGTTTCTGTATAGTGTCTTGATGTCCTCATAAGGTAACTAATAAATAGCTACTCCAGATAACATATTGATGGTTTATATTGCTTATTCCGTCATTCCTCGGAGCAAAACTAACTTGAGTGATCCAGAATCAAGGGTGTTATTGGCTATTTTGTATTTAAATTGAAATCGTTCCTCATAATCTTCAGTAGATTCAATATCAGGCTCTAGGGTCATCCTAAAGATTTATTCCTTGGTTTATTTGGACCTACCATAGCCTCTATACTTGTTGTTGAAGTACTCTTTCATTTGGGCCCAGGTGGTGATGTTGTTTCCAAGAAGACCCATCAACCAGTGCAAGGCTTCATCCTTGAAGGCAGAGGGGAATAATTTCAACTTATGTTCATTTGAAGCATAGTCAGAAGTCCTGTAGACAACAAAAAACTCAAACATGAAAGTTCCAAGGTCCTTAGAAGTTAAGCCATGGAAGTGTGCAAGGCATGAAGGTTCGATGTTATTCATTCTAGTCTCTCCATTGGTTTCTCTAATAGGAAAGACTCCTTGAGTTCTATTTTCAACCATAGCTTGAAAAGGTGAAGTAGATTCCTCTGGCGAAGCCAATTCCTCTTCTTCCCCAATAGGTTCCTCAAAATTTTCAGGTTGATCACCTAGAGGGTGTTATATCTCACAGACACTAAAGAAGAGTGAAGGGTGACTGTGTGGGGATGTGGGGGTTTTTGGTAGAAACTTTCCTTGGTTGTTCCTACTCATACAAGGCATGAAAGTAATTTTTTATGTTTTTTCAATATTCCGAAACTAAATGGAAAACAAAAAGCATAAAAGAATACTTAATCAGAAACAAACATCTACTTATACACCTCCCCGACAACAGCGCCAGAAAGTGGTGATCCCCTGTATTGCACCAAGAGTGTTGTAACTCCTAGAGGCTACTCAACTTTACTTATCAACTTGGGGTTAGTACAAACTTGGAGTTTATAGTGCTATATTCACAAAAAATGAGCTCTACTCATGCCATCGTCATCATAGTTCTACTATGAGGTGCTAGGAATTATAGCTATTCTAAAGGAGGAATTTTTTCACACTTCTAATTGCAACTCAAGAGTGAAAGAAAATCATGAACACTAGTATGTTTACAAGAAAGAAATCTATACTATATTTCACTCATTCATCTACTTAATGTTTAATTTTTCAATGGAAAATACTAGCACTTATTATAGTTACAAGAAGGGAAATTACACTAGATTGCATTCATTATCTAGGATACTCAATTAACTTGCAAGAATGGAACTAATATACTTTCACACACACACACTGCATCTATGATAAATTAACTTCTATCTACTACATGCTAGCTATTGTTCTAATGATGTATTCTATGATGGACTAATCACATTCAAATTACTATGTTTTGCAGCAAGAGAAGGATTTTGGGTGTCCTAGGGGCGTCCTTGGACCAGGAATTCATAGTTAGGGCTACACTAAGGCTCACACTAAGTTTAGGTGAGGTGGAGGAGTGATTCTGGAGTGAAGGAGGCAGCTCCTAACGCTATTATAGGAAGTTGCTACAAGATCCATGTTTTTGCTACAGGAAGTCCTATAATGCTACAAGAAACAAGCCGAGAGGGTTTTGAGGCTAGGAATGGTGGAATGGAGGTCAGGAAAGGTGAGGGAAAGGTGGATCTAAGCGGATGATGGATGCCCAACTCCCTTGGCCAAGCTCAAAACCTTCAAAAGGCCTGTCTTGCACCAAGAAGGTTTCTCTCGGTAGTTGTGAAGATGGTCCTCAAAACAGGGTTGTGGGTAGCAGAATGGAAGGGAAACTGAAAGAGGTTTGAAGTCCCAAGTGAAAGTGCTGGAAGGGACTCCTTCTCTGATTTTGCAGCCAAACATGCAACCAGTACATTTAATCATGCATTGATCATTAACAAATTATCATGTAAAATAGTGGAAAAGATGAGTTGAATTTAACTTAAGCTACGCATTCACCTAAAACATAAGAAATATTTTATCTTTTCCAAGAAATCATAAACTGAATGTTTTTGGCCCGTGGTGGAAGACCTTCCTCCTCAAGCTCCAATGGAAGAGGTGAGAGAGGGGGACTATCAACACAATTTTAATGTTTCAGATGCTACTAATATGCAATGACATCAACCAAAATACTGAAGCATAAAGTAAACACAAATGTACACAAGAGAGTTTGAAACTCATGGATTGGGCCCTAACCTACAAGCTTCAGTCCTCTGGAATGAATCAGTGAGAGGAAAACCAAATTCTCATTCTCATTTCATAAAAAATTTCTTAAATCAAAATGACAGTCAAAATATCTCTAATACAGAGCTAAGAGTTTGCTAGCTTCCTATGGAAACTGAATCCTAATGAACCATTAGAGGAAATTTCAGCCTAAAAGTGGCCTCCTAAGGAAAAAAATCATAAAATAATAATTAAATAATAAAATAAGAGTTATGAATTCTGGAGGGAAAAGAATATAACTAATTTTTTAATTATTTTTTTGGATTATCTCCTTGTAGGTTTACTCAAATAAAGTGTAGACACGCGTTGGATGCGGAATTAAATTTCGCATCCAATGAGTACCGGTTATGCAAACTTTTGAGAAGACCCACATTGATAAAAATTGAAGATACATTAAAAAAACGTGTTCAACATGTTTTTTTAAAATGTATCTACATTTTTTATCAATGTGGGTATTCTCAAAAGTATGCATAATGGGTACTTGTTAGATGTAAAATTTAATTCTGCATCCAATGAGTGTCTAAACTTGAAATTTGAGTAAACCCATAAGGATATAAGCCAAAAATACACTTAAAAAAGTTGTTTTTCTTCTTTTTCCTCCAAAATATTTACATGTACCTCTTTTTAAATTTAAAGGATTTTAATTGGTTTACATATTATGACATGGATATTACATGAAACTTTAATGGGCACTTTTAGGCTAAAATTTCCTCTAATGAGTATTTCTCTTGTTTATTTATACTAATGGGAAGCTACCAACAACTCCCTAAAAAGTGGGCATTTGTCCCCTTAATCTTCAAAAGGTGTGGAGCTTGGATCCCTCTTAACATTCACTTGCTTGGCTACCTTTGAAAATTCAATTGCTTGGTTTCCTTTGACTTCGAACTGTTGGAGGAGGATCTTAGGAGATATTGGGTTGATTGTGGAAGTTGAGGTGGACAACCTTCCTATGATTTCTCCTTGTTGTCTACTCCAAGCCCTGACATGGAATTTTACTCAAAAATAGCTTTATTATCTTCATTTCCTGCAATTAAACCATATTATGCTTCAAGTCGTGATAATCCTCTTACAACATTCACACTAAGAAAAATATGAAAATATGTAATCAAATGTGTGTGTGTGTGTGTGAGAGAGAGAGAGAGTAAATAAGTTAAAAGGTGACACTATAACCCCTTAAAATATGCCTAATGATGGGCCTCATCACTTTCAACATCAGGCTTAGGATTACTCTCCAGATAGGTTGAGTGAGCACATTTAACATCATGGCCTAAAATTACTCATGTAGACTGGGGCCTTTGGATTTGGGATAAGGATTAGTCAAATGGATTGAGTGTGTCCATAGGGTTTCACCATGGGTCAAATATGTAGACTATAATTATGGTAAACTAGGACTAGTCTATACACTCTAGGTCAGAGGTGTTGAACAAAAGTATAGTGACTAGTTGATGCTAATGATGGACCATGGACTAGAGATGTTGATCAAAATTATGGTAACTAGTTGTTGTTGTTGATTTACCATGGGTCAAATTTGTTGACCAGGATTATGCTAATCAAATGATGACGATGTTGATAATAACTATTGTTGTTTTAACCTTTTCTTAGATATTTTTTTCAATAAGAGAACAACTCGATATTCATTATGAATGCCTCCCTAGTTAAGAGGGAGTTTTGAATTTTTGTAGCTATGGTCCATCTTCATAATTAAATGTTTCAGCCCTTCAATTATATGTAATACATGTTCTTCATGTCAAATTCAAAAAAGAGGGAATTTTAAATTTCTAAATTTGAATTTTTGGCTCCAATATAAGGGCGGCCCAGCTTATAGATGCACCTATTCGGCCTCTTGGAAGACTACATAAAGGCTTCAACCTCATGCTCAAAAGGAAATTCAGATCACCATCCAAGGCATAGAGAAAAGGATGGATATGAGGAAGAGCATAAGCTGAATATAAGTTAAAGTAAAGGATGAATATGAGGCAGAGTTATTAGGCATACAAAATAAGAAAGAAAAATAATATTTGGTGCAGAAGTAGGCCAAATTTTGGCCTTAGCAGATCATACTAGGCTGAATTATTTGTGCAATAGATTGACTTGTCCAAAGGGAATTTTGACTAGGTGTGACCGAGGTTGTGTTACTAGCAAGGTTGTATTTATGTTTGACTTGAAGAATTAGATGTATCTCTTTTGAATTGAATAATTTCTCTAAGGAAAAGGTTGTTGTGTTTTTCCCCCATGTGGGTTTCCTAGGGTAAAATATTTGTGTCTCTTTTTTTAATATCTCTTTACAATCCTACTATCATATTATTTCTATTGTTGATTTATTATGTGTAATTACTTAATGAAGAATATGAATATGAAAAATATCAAATCATTAATAGAAGTAATTATCATTTTAGAAGACTTATGAAAAAGCAATAGTAGTTATGTGTTAGGAGGAATTCCCTTCTTTAGAGGTTCCAATGCCTTTAGAGGGGCTAACTTATCTAGGGGAAATGTACCTATTAGTACCATTATGCCAATGATTCTTTCTACTTACGACAGTGATTTCACACCATAAGGTCATCCTTCTAGTTCCAGGTATAATCTCATTAGCAACCATGCTTTTGGAAATTATTTTGTCCCTAGGGGAAATAATCTTCTCTATGAAAATATCTCTAGAGGTCCAATACCCTAAGTTTAATAATCCCTTTGTTCATTATCCTCCTACAAACTATGTTATGGGGGGACCGCAATTTCCATTTGGGGTTCCATATTTACCTTTAGACCCATTCAACCAACACCAACTTCCTTTTCTAACATCACTTGATTTATAAAATTTGGATAAAATGATGAATGACCCCATATTCCATGACCTTTGGTGGCCTCCAATGCCTATTAAAATTCCTTTAGAGATCTATAAAACCAATGGAAATCCGAGAGAGAACTCAACCACTCATATCACCATCTACCATCTTTTGTGCTCTTCAAATTCTTTGGTAGATGATAGCATTAGGATGAGACAATTCCAATGAAATATGATTAGGGATACCGCTAAATTGTACATTGAACTCGACAAGGCATCACACCTATCATGATTGTTCTTCCTTGGCGTGAACGTTCCTCAACCACTTCCAATCACTTTTGTGATAAGAGATAAATATTTATCTCCTATTTATTTTCAGGCATGACACCTCCACCCACATGTATGATCATATTCATGAGTGGAGGTGATGAAAGTGATTGATTAGGATCAATATTATCAACAAAGTACTAAAATATTGGTTCACCCAATCCTTGCCACCCTATATTTCTAAGGATGTCGTCATGGTCGAGACAACTAGAGAGGAGTAGGCCATTTTATGTACCCAACATCATTACTTGATTTATTGACATCTAGGTACTTTGTATTGTAAATACTAACATCATATTTTTCAGTTCATTAGAGGAAATTTCAGCCTAAAAGCAGCCTCCTATGAAAAATAATAAAATAAGAGTTATGAATTTTGGAGGGAAAATAAGAAAACTACCATTTTAAATTGTATTTTTGGCTTATCTCCTTAAATATTTACTCAAATTTCAAGTGTAGACACTCATTGGATGCGAAATTAAATTTCACATCCAACGAGTACCCATTATCCATACTTTTGAGAAGACCCACATTGATAAAAATTGAATATACGTTAAGAATCATGTTGAACACACTTTTTTAATGCATGTTCAATTTATCAATGTGGCTCTTCTCAAAACTATGCATAATGGGTACTTGTTGGATGTGGAATTTAATTCAGTATCCAACGAGTGTCTACGCTTGAAATTTGAGTAAATATATAAGGAGATAAGCCAAAAATACAATTACAAAGGGTAATTTTTTTCCTTTCCCTCCAAAATATTTACATGTACTTCTTTTTAAATTTAAAGGATTTTTATTAGTTTACATATTATGATATGGAAATTACATGAAAATTTCATGGGCACTTTTAAGTTGAAATTTCCTCTAATTCAACACTATATTTATTTGAATCAAGTTCATAACTAAACATCCCAATTTGAACTTATGTCCATACTTGGTTTTCCTGGCTAATGTCAATCCCCAGATGATGTCGCTCTATGATCAAATTTGAGTCCTACGCTCCCGCTACTAAACCGACCGATTCCTCCCTGCCTATCTAGGATCAACCTCTCCGACTCTCAGGCCTAGAAGAATTTGAGATTAAAGTCTTCAAGCCCTCGTGCCCAAAAATCCAAGAACAAAGCTCAATTATCCCAGGTCTATAGCCAAATCCTAAGCCCAATCCTCGTCCCCCAATTTTAAACTCTACAATCTTAGTTTTATTTTCCTCTCTCAATTTATGTGTAGCAAAGAAAACCCCTACGCCCCCAATTTCTAACTTCATTTTTTTTTATAGGGAAGGTTTATTCCCTCTGAAGAAACCCCATCCTCCTTTACACCAATCATCCTCTACCTTATCTATTATATATTATTACTTCATTTAGTTGTATTTCCTTTTATTATATATTAAATGTGTTTTTGAGTTTTGTTGGTTCCACCAACTCAATAAGGGAGTCCTTATAAAGTAAATTGGCATGTCTTGTCTAAATTTTATTTAATATTTTCTAGTTATAATAAGAATAACTTACTATTCAAATAAAAAAATTATTGATGAAATTAAATTAATATATTGTATTGTATTATTTAATAATCAGGGTATTAATTAATATTTGTAGTAATTAATTCATTTTCCATACACTTAGAAATTTTATATAATAGAATTGTTGTGTATACTAGTTTAATGCATGCATATGTAGCTAGCATATGCATGCTTCCTATGCATGCTAATAATCATATTCCATTTGAAACTCTAGATGGATCATTACATGTATATCATCATTCTTAATGATCCTCAACCATCAATTGATTCAAAATGACTTAAATCAAGACCACATTTTGATGGTGTGATTGGTTCTATCTCTACTAATGTCGTGAGCTAGGTGGATACCAATTGGGGAAACTGATTGTTACATTGCAAGCTCCTACAACTGTGCCAATTTATCAACAAGTAACGTCTCTTGAGAAAACCATCGAGATTCACAGTGTGCATTCTAAGAAACCGAAGAATTCTCAACAACCTCGAAGTAAGAAGAATAATAACAAGCAAAAGAATACTTTCAAACTTGCCCAAGGGACACAACAAGCCCAACCCAACATGGGTGGATACACAAATGAATGATGTCGTAAAGTCAATTTTCCTTGCAATGTTTGTCAGGGTGATGTTGGGTCGCCAAATTTTCACTTATTTTTTAACCATTCTAAGCACCCATTTTCAATCATTTTATCAAACTCCTGTAACCATCTATTACCCATCTTTCCATTATTTGTTAATATACCACAATAATAGATAAAGTAGTTAATTATCATTGTTTCACTTTATTTTCGATGAATTAGAAAGTATTATTGTTGGTTTTGTCTAATGATGGTTTTCCTATCTTAGTTCATGTACCTTCTAGGGTTATCCCATGTCACTCTACGGTTACCAAAAGTACACAAAAATCCAAATACCAGAAGCACAAAACAATCCAACTACGAGAAGTGCATGATGGACAAGTTACCAAAAGTGCACGAGCTATGCTAATCAAGCTAAAATTCCAGAAGCAGTTGAGCTATTGGAAGCAGTTGAGCTACCAAAAACATCTTAAGTATCAGAAGTAGTTGAAATACCAAAAGTCGCTACAAATAAACAATCACTCCCAATTTTGAATGTCATACCCAATGACAAATTCAAAAGCTTGGATCGGCACAACTCATGATCTAATCTTATTCAAGTATAAAACATTCTTATCCTAGGATGCAATTTCAACATAATATCTCATGAAACAATTACAATCCACACTTTCATTTTTTGTACTAATGATTACCATGGAAGTAATGTTGGGGATTATTTTCGTAGTAAATGGGTTTCAGATCCCTAAGTTTGGGTCTTTTGGGCCAAATTGTTAGAGATTAAAGTTTTATATATTGATGTAAACAACACTAGAGAAGGGCCCCACTAAATTAGAAATATTGCTAAAACAACTGTATTTTGTAAAAGAGAAATCTGCACTCCGTAATTTTTCTTGATAATTAATGCAAGTTCCCTGTTGCTGATCAGACCAGGGAAAATTTTTAGAACCCCCCTAAATTTATGTGTATAATAAATGGGTGAATCCCCATTATACATGGAAAAATGAAAGGTGATATTATCAATTATATAATATGTATATATAATTTTTTGGAAAATATCTCACTAGATTATATTATCTTGTAAAATCATGGTGGATCTCTCACAAGATTATATTATCTTGTAAAATCATGGTGAATCTTTCACTGAAATATAAAATATTGCTCATAATGAGTATATCTTATAATGGTTATGAGCCTTGTTATCTAAGAAATCCCTCGAGGACTGAAATATGTATATTCCTCATATGGAATATAAATATATTTCTAATGTATTAAAAAAAAGGGAGGATATGAGATGAATGATATAATTACAAAGCCATGTGATGGTGTACTTAGCATTGACTAGTCACAATGGTTGAGAGGTTATTCATGTACTTTAGTTAATATGTTTCAATTAATTTATTGTTTTACTTTTTATATTATAATTATTGTGTGTTTATTGCAACTTGGTAGTAACACACATTATTTTGGTAAGGAAATGTGTGGTCTAGTTCCAAGTTAGACTATTTTTCATTTCGCCCATGGGCTAAGATTCACCCCTACAATTTTCTATGAATACAGACTATCAATCCAAAAACCACAACAGGTTCAAGTATTGGCAAGCTATAAACTACCCTACACGGGGACTTCCATATTATAGGGGCATGTGGCCTCTCAGATGTAACCACAATTTGTGCCTAGCATTATTGTTGCCTTGTTATAGCGTGCAAGAAATTAATACATAATTTGCATTGACCTACCTAGTACCACTAGTCCTTGCTCGGATCTTAGGGTTTACCTTTCATATCTTCCCAAAGTGAGATTGCTTGGAAAGAAAAATTTGTACCAAGAATTTTTGTTGCCTTGATGTAGCATGCAAGCCATTAATACATAATTTCCAATGACCTGAACTCCCCAAAGAGGTGATTTCCCCCTCCCCCTTCAACTTAATATCTTTTGTGAATTCTTCTTGTATGGCTTATCTTTGACCAAGGATGAGGATTTGGGCATCCAATTCTCTCTAAAACCTGAATCGATAGATGTCACAATTGAAGTATACCCTATATATGATTATCTACATAATTTGGTTATGTATTTTCAAATTTTTGTATAAATCAATCATGACAAAGAAGCATGGATGTTATTGACCGTTGTCTTTACCAAAAATATTTCATGGATCAATGATTATGTGCAGTTACAAGTTTCTTATTGTGTCCAGGAACCCTTGAGTTATGAAAGACAAACATAATATGAAAATGTAGCAATGGTCATCAAAGATCCACTTCATGCAATATATAGATAAATAGTAGCTTATAAAGATGCATTCAACATAAATTTTCTGATTGCTTCCTTTATAGAATGGGAACCACTAGAAAAGAATGTAATTTATAGCACACTTAAGATATTCTTTGCCTTGGAAAGAGTTAATGTAGCAGCAAGTAGTCTTTCTTGACACAAATTATCAAACCATTAAAGCTAGAAACCTTCAACAGAGCCTCTACGCATCAAAACGTCCCATGGTGAAAAAATTGTAGTCGCAATTACCTCTAGTAGTGGACACATTGTATCGATAAATATCAAGTCAAAGGGGCCAATATTTACATGGTTATTTAACACAAGAATATGAAATTCAACACTAGAAAATATGTTCAATTTTAACTTGTGTGGAAATATACCCTTTCCAATTTTTGTATCAATGACTTTTATCTCAATTAGAGAGGGATCCCTAGGCATATCCAAGTGATAAATTTGGATAAATACAATGCATTTCATACATGACCATGGATTTCAACTTCTCTTGATGGTCAAATTCTTAGCAAAGATACACCTAAGGACTAATCAATCTAAAATTCCCTTCCATAAATCAATAGGAAATTTTCACTGGAGCATATAATATCAACAAGAAAAGTTTTCGACGCAAAGCACTCTTAAATAATAATGTAGATGATGAGTACAAAAGAAAATTTCTCAACTCTAGATAAATTTGGTATCCACCTTACGCATGAAATAAGGGAAAATTCCATACCATATTTCATATGCATCCTAGAAACTATTAAAACAAACATGTATTTCACAATATTGTATATCGTGAAGAGGGAAAGCCGAGGACACTATTTTTTGTAACAACCAAAGCTCACTCTACATAACATAAATGTGAAACAAAATATGGATGGAAAACCACAAAATTCCTATAAAAAACCACAAGAAACCTAAACAAAAATAAAAATTTCATTGTACATAAATTGATATAAATAAAATATTTACATCATAATATTTTCTAGATAGTTGATACAAGCACTCCAAAAAATGATGTGGATTCATGTGTTAACATTACATAAATACTTAGAACCTAAAAATCACTTATTTATTTAACCGCAAACTATAAAAAATTTCTAAACACAATATATGATGAATTATCATAAGCATAAGCATGGGTGAAAATTGATCTATTTAAATTTTGCATACTAAGAAACCCATTGATGTAACACTCCATCCCACCCCCTTGAACTGATTTAGGTTGTGGGAGGTGTTACTTATCGCTCACTTATCCTCCAGGGTTTATTATGAAGATGGGATTACAAAAAACCTCTTTTTTCTAACTATGTCAAAACTATAAAAAAAAATACCACAATCACGTTCAACTCATCGAGGACTTTCCGGAGATACAAATTTTATCTCAATTTGGCTTCTCTTAGCCACCAAGGTTCACTACATAACACCAAGCCAACCTTAACAAATTGTTAAAACTCTACAAAACATAAGATAAAAATATTTTCATCCAACTAATGCCACTACATTTAAGCCTTAGGTGCCCCTTAGCTCCTTAAGAGTGCCCTGCATGCCCTCAATGCCAAAACCATCGAAAACTCCTCTTGGTTTCACACCCACAACTTTGGGTGCAAAACCGACTGCGTGGGTACTTCGCCCAAAACCCATGTGGGTCAAACTTCTCTCAAACCTTGTACCCTAAGGTGTGGGAGTACCTCCCAAGCTACACAAATAAACACATAATACAAGTATAATGATAGGAACCAAGATTCTCATTACTAATTTTGATTCTATATTGTGATGATATAAAATTTGCAAAATCGGTAACCTTTCTCAAAGGTTCATGCTGGTTTATGCATTAGATATGTAAAATTTGTCTCTAATCATTTATACTTATTAGGGTGTGTTTGATGTTTCTATCATGCTTTTCGCTTTTGTAACTCAATATCCAAAGAAAGATATACATGCACTCATTGCATTAATAGTGTTTTCTTAATATTTTCATTGATTTGCATATATATTGATTCAATACAAATAATTTTTGTGATATTTTCCAAGCAATCTTGTTCATCATAATACAATTTATCAATACTAAAAGGTGGGAGATTTGTAAGTGGTAGGTGTTTTGTATTCTATATGTTTAGACTTCTCTACTACAATCTTGACTGCAAGTGGATTGTTGAAATGAGATTTTTTAAATAAAATGCTTTGTGACAAGAACATAGAGACCCAAATGTTATAAAAAATAATTTATGAGAAGGTTTACAAGGAAAATTCTAATTGTTGTTCCAATTCAATGATAATAGTTGGGTATGTCACACCTAAGGGCACTAAAACAAACAAAAAATAAAATTTAAAAAGTGGGGTAGGTAAAGAAATATATGTAAAATAGTTAGGGCGACAGTTTGTGTGAAGCCATGAATAAAATGTCACTTAAACATCAAGAATTAGAAAATTTGCATAATGAAATTATTTACTAAATAAAATTCAACAAATTCGAGAAAAATATTGGAAGAGAACTAAAGAATTGTGTGCAAATTTGTTTGAGGTTGCACAAAACAATTTTAACTGATGGGAAATTTTCCAGATTGGGAATTGATAAATGCAACAAAGGGAGATTGGTGACTAAAAAAACTATGCCAAAATATTCAAAACAAAAAAAGAGGCTCAAGAGATTCCACTACAAAGAAATAAGATTTTCCAAGTTGAAGAAGTTGATGCAATTCCATGAGATAATTTTTTCATCTATGCAACCAATGAAGAATGCTAAAATTTGTAGACCTAAGTTTATGAATAAAAAAGTGTACCATGTTTGAAGAACTACAAGCTTTGGAAACATTTGAATTGAATGGTGTTTTGAAATGGCATCCATCCCTAGTGACCACCAATCTGGAACAAGATATGTATTTTTCACGAAAGTGGACATAATAGATAAAAATTTAACAAACTCATTCAATAGTTGGGACCAACTCAAGGAATAAACTAGGTAATTTTTCTCTAAATTGGAGCCCTCTTCCAAAACGATGAAGGGTGCCTTAGATGGTGACAAAGAAATTGTGGATAAGGCATATCAGCACCCATTTCATGAAATTTTTTGTGTTTACTATGTTCAAGTTGTGGCACAAAATTAGCCCAACACAGTGATGGAAGTGCCTTAAGATTAAATAAAACAATTTATAATGAAAAAAGAAATTGTCGCTGACTTGGAATATGGTGCATGTCTGTGCCAAAACAATTGTATGATTGTTGACTCAATTTTATGTATTTAAGAAGTGAATCTCTATGGATTCAGTTATACTTTTGGACATATATTGTACCTGGACACTTAAGTATTTAGATCATGGAGGAATTTGGATACAAAGTTGCTTTTGTTTGATGATAAATCAACTGAATTTCTTGATTTATATGTAATTGGAATCTTGTGTTTCATGCAAAATGGAAAACATTATCCACCATTCCATGATTACTACATGAAAATGGGTGGAACCACATGGCACAAACAGGGTAAGTTGTAACCAATATGTTTATGCGTGGTTCTAGATATTTTAGGGTTGTAATCATCAATATTCTACATGGTGCTTAAGGATTTCCATAAATAATAACCATTTAAATGTGTTCATGCTCCTCTTTCATAATTGTTGTATGTGTAATGGTGTTCATCATTTCCTATAATTTTAAAGTTTTTTTTCACAATATTTTGATGGTTTGTCAACACCCTTAACGGGTAAATAGTGTTGAATCAATATCATGTTTAGTGTCTTGTGTCTAGAGAGGTAGTCATTATAATTCCCATATCTACTAGAATAATTGTAATAAATTTCTTTAATGTTTCAACTAATTTACAATGTATTTGTCATTGTGGTAGACTGATAAGTTTTTTCTACTACATTAATTTGATAAGCAAATTTCTGAAGGACTTGTGGTCAATATTAAATATTATCCCCTTACCTAAGACATAGTCTCACCAATCCTTTAGTGTATCCATAATTCCATACAAATCCTTATGGTTGGATACCTGACCATCACTTCAGAGAATGTCTTCAAGTGTTTGTTGCACCAAGCATGGCTCCCTCACCCATATTAATATCAAGCAACACTTATAATGGTAGTTTGTCTACAATTGTTAACATAGGTGCATTGTATATTTTTGTCTTGGGTTCATCAAAATATACTTGTTCGCCTATTTATTTATATTCTTCGTTTTCCCTAGTTAAGGAATTGAAACACAATGAGATGCCAAAATAATGAGGCAAACTTGTAATTGGTCACTGAGGTATATTTGCATTAACCACTCAGTTTATGACCTGAATCATCTCAAGGTTGATATACACTCCAGATTCCATCTTCACCAACGACATAGCCCAAACAGGCTATGAAGTCCATGGAAAATAGAATCTTCTTCAAATTCATCAAATATTTCTTCTCTTACATCATTTCATAATACAACTTTGACATCTTGTAAATGTTATGTCAATATTTTGTTGTAGAAGAGAATGGTATCACAATACACAATGACAAAATAACCCAGATAATCTCTCGATACATCATTCATAAATCTATGAATGTTTTTTGTGGATTAGTGAGTTAAAATTCTATTAATACCATCCATAAAAACCATGGTAGAGTCTAGAAGCTTGCTTTCCATGTCTCTTTTTCCTTTGCTTGTACCCTAAATTGAACTCAAGCTTAGAGATATGAATTTCTTATGTCTTGTAAGCATTCCCGTGAAAGGGGAGATGTTAGGAGATTGTGTGGCTCCATAGAATAAATAAAAATGATTCTTGGAATGGGCTGATTTCAAACAGCCACACAATTTTTAAAATCCAGAAAAAGAAAAACTCAGTAGTGTTTTTCATTGAATGGACTAGCAAGTTGCCTACCCTCAAGGGACTATTTACTATCCATATTTATAACCTCATTGGAATGAAACAACCTTATTAATAGACATATATAAATCTTGAAGTCATATAAAATCTTTTGGGATGTTAATTTAAGATAGTGGATAATTGTTTTCAACCAATTCTTGCTTCCAATTCAAAACATTTATGGCCAATATTCCTTTTTAGTTCCTGTTGAATGAACAATGCAGGAAACCTCCATATAAATCCAAATAGAAGCAGAATGAGTTTAATGAAGTGAAAATTACAGTTAAACATTGTTTATTTTTACAAAGAGTTACAATGCACATTCACAAGAACAACACCAAGCCTTCTCCATTAACCATGTCCATGCTAGTGAACAATGTCTACATAGGGCATAAAGCACTATTATTATAAGTCAATCATATCTAAAGAGGATAAAAATTGAACCTTGACTAAACATTTCCCTTTATTGGAACTACCGATCATTAAAAGTAATTAAAACCAATCTACAGATTTATGATTAACTTACAAGCATGATATGTCACGAAGGCAAATTTTCTTAATAGAAGGTACCTTTCCATTTGAAGAATCACAAAAACTGAAGTAGAATATGAGACTAAATAGCTACTTCAACAATTTTTCATTGGAAAATACGTTATTTAACTTCCACATTATTGTCTAATAAAGTCTATGCAATTTTTCTTAATAGAAGGTAACTTTCCATTTGAAGGATCACAAAAACTGAAGTGGAAAATGAGACTAAATAGCTACTTCAACAATTTTTCATTGGCAAAGATGTTATTTAACTTCCACATTAGTATTACTGTGTAAATATCACATTTTCAAATACTATTATACTAACATCTAATTTTGTTTCGTATTATTATGATAATGTCGAGTCTCATAGTGAGCCAACAATTCCAGCCCACCTTCTTGTCTAACTTCTAGGGGATGCCAACTTTCACAGGAAAAACAAATTCTTTACAAACAATACCGAAATGTTACTAGAACATCACATAAGATCCTTGACACTTGCATGCACAATCAATAATGATAAAAGAACTAATACTTACAATCAAAACCAATTCAGAGCCCCTGCATCCCAATCTAACCTTAAAACAATGGGCACAATTTAAAAATATGTGGAGGTTCAATGCCAATTATAAAACGTGTTATAAAATTTTACAATCACACCTCTTGAGGATACCCTTATCTAACATGATGTGAAACTTCGAGCCTTTTCCAGGTCTGGTTGTTTAGCTATAACAAACAAACCTCTAATTCTACTCATTGCATGTTAAGTGTTACAACAAATTTATTAAAGAATGTTGTTATCCCTGGGTCAAATTTTATAATCAAAATGGTCTGGAGAAGCATTTGTTTACTATTACAGTTAAATATTTGACACCCAAACTTCATCCATACCACCAGACATGATTTAGTAAAACAATAAGTTAGCAAGATGCATGTGCATTGTAGACACTTTTCCCTGATTAATTGATAACTAGCCTTCAGACTAAAATACAACAATTTTGCGGCATCCCTTAACTACACCAGGGAGAAGTCCTTTGAGGGTGTACACGAATCAGCTGTGAAAAGAAATTCAATTTGCAGATGGCAATGAAAATGAATATTGCTCATTAAGCCTTTCTTAATATCTATCTATAACTCTTTTAAAGGAATAGCCGCCAAAAATCCTTTTATAAACTCCTTGCAACACTCCTTTTCTCTGCAAATAATTTTTTCTTGTGTATCTTTGTTTCCTTTAGCCTTCGGTGGATTTGTGTCTTCAAATTGGGAACCTACATTTTCTTGTTGTTTCTTACTAACATTTTCTACAATCTCCACTGCAACATAGAGTAAATTGGTATTGTTATTTTCTTCTTCTGGTTTCTTCTCTCTTTGTGATAAATAGTACACTTTTGTGTCCTTATCGAAATTTAATTTTTAGGCTTTATTACACCCTTCAAACAATCTATCTCCAAGTGTATCGATTATGTAATATGCTTCCTTTTCTATCTTGAGCAGAAAAAAATGATCATTCCATCTAACTATGTAAATGTGCAGTTCATAATTATCAATCTCATTTACATTACCATTTGTAATTTCTTCCCAGATATTATCAAATGACATGACCTCGTGAAGGAATTCACGGTAATCTACCAAGCCTTCAGGTTGGAAGAAGCCAATGGGGGGTTTTCTAGGAATAATAGGTAGAGAACGTATGTTTGACTACAATATTTCTTCCAAATCAAAGTGCCCATTAGAGAACCTCTCTATATTCCTCCAGTTCCCACAGCTTCCTCCACTCCAGAGATCCTTCACGTATCAATGCGTCAAATTGTGATTTTATTGGCATAGAATTGGGGTTGTTTCGTAACCATTCAGCAATAACTGCTACCAAAGCAGCACAATCACTCTCCCCTGCAGCACGTTCACTTCGTTGGTCAATTGAAGCAAAAAAATACTTTAGTTGATAGCTTCATTTTTCCATCTCTGCTAACCTGTTATTTATGTTAGAAACTACCAATGGTAAAGTTGTCATCTCCAAATTCTAAACACCCGGACATTTTCAAAGCGACACTAGAATCAATATCATTGGCCTGCAACATATAAACATATATTGCAAGATATAGTTAAATGCAAATGAAGCAACAAACAAAAGGGTTCTATCAGTTTCTAAATTGATGTTGAAGTAAATTCAATACTTGAAAATCATCCATGTCTAGAAGCATTGAAATGTTATCAAAAGTATTAAATCCAAAAAAAATATCTCAAACACTCATGAGTCGTGCCAAACAAAGTAACACACACCCAAACTTGTTTGTAGCACCAAAATTAAGCACTCAAAAATGCCAAAAATAGTACAAGAACCCATCAGTATTACACCAGTACTTTTCTCTATGGTATGAATAATGTGGCATAGTTATAAGGGAAGAAAATATCAATAGAGGAGTCGCATCTCACTAGGTAAAGCCACATGGTGAAGCCTGATTAGAAGGAACCCAAATTCAGAACAACATATAGAATTCAAAACAAAAAATAGAATCTTTGATCTGATTTTACTTTAAAAATACGAAGATCCCAGATTGTAATCACAAGCATTTAGGCCAAACACCTTACCATACATGATACACAATCATTGATTGTAGCACCAAAATAATGCAATCAAATATGCCAAAAATAGTACAACCATGCATTAGCATTGCACCAGAACCTTTCCTATAATAAATTTTTGTATTGTGTAGAGTGATATGGTCGGGAGTTGCAAAAACGTTAAGAGACAGCAATATGTACCATCGCTTGGGGGGTAGTTGTGCAGGAAAGCTTGTCTGTGATAAAAAACAATATCATCTCCACCCTCTTCTTTGCATTCCTTATTCAACAATGGTTCTCCCCTATCTCGTGCTACTCTGAAACATACCTTTCTTCTTTTCCATGAAAGAATACTTTGCATGGAAGTTTGCGGAAAAGGGTGATCATATTCTGAAGAAAATGGCTCCTCAATCAACATTGGCATTAGTTCCAGACTTGGTATACAAGTCATCATCCAGTTGTTACCAACTACTTTTTCTGCAAAGTCCAGATGAAGGATACATTCAATAACAAGATTATTTGTAGCCAAAGTTCCATAACTCAAGGACTTCTTAAATCCAGAGCAAAGCCTGTAAGTGGCTCCACCCTCTTCACATTCATCAGTAGAAATTGAGTCAATTGACACAACAAATTCACATTCCACACTCCTTGGAGACAATTTTTCATCACTTCCATCCTCTTCTTCAGAAGCTTTGTTTGATCTCCCCACTGCAACATATTCAGTGAAAATTCTCGCCTTTCTTAACCTGCTTTCAGAGAAGATACTTCATCTTTATCGGATGACAAATGGCCTCCAATGAAATACAGTGAAAGAAATTACCCTGTGAACAAAGTCTATTACATCCTGAGAGGTCTCAAGCTCCAAAAAGTTGAGAGTAATCTGCATTAATCAAAACAGTCGTACTCAAGTTGAACATCTAAATAATTTGGAAAAAGGAAGTAGACATTAAAATGACTACCTATTAAGAATGCATCCAAAAATAGAAATCTCCCACTTATTCTATATACATGTCTCATTATCATCAAGTATCAGTAACCCAAAATATCTCAAAATTAATGCAACAAAAACAAATTTAACAAACTTTTTAGTCAAAATGAAAGAAAGTGAAAGAAACAAATGACCTCAATTGCTTCCATTAATTTAAGCTTTGAGATAAGAGACTACTGCGTCTGCGTTGTAACCAGAGATATTTATATATGCAATAGTCATTACCCTTCAGTCAGTTGTATAACGAGAAAGAGTTATGTAGCAAAGTAGTCAATATTAATTGGAATGGTCAGAGAGGCTTTTACTATGGAGAATCATTCTTAATTAAAGAAGTTTCCAATCCCTTGCCCCGTGGAATTTTCCTTGACACACTACCAATTTAAATTTGTGTGTTTACTTGTGTGTATTTGATTCAGTTTCATTCATTTATTTTTAGTTTTTATAATCGTTGGGTTCCATAAGTGGTATCAAAGCTATTGGAGTTAATTGTGAGGTTGTGACCATGAGAGAGAGTATCATAACACAAGAGGAGATTCTTTGACTGGGTGTGAAGTGATAGAATAGGATGGACCTTAAGGGTTCTTATCCTCCTTCAAAGCCACGATTGTCAATCTCTGCAGCCAAAAAAATGAAGAGTGGATTTTTCCAAGAGAGCACGCAGAAATCCTATCACTGGTTTGTAAGCGCCGACTCACGCCTGTAAGTTTTCATGCTGGTAGGTTTGTAAGAGCCAACTCCAAAGCCCGACTCTCAGTGCTGGTGTGTTTCCCATCGTCACTAAAGATTTTTTTTTACTGGCACCTAAACACCGGCCAGTTGTGAGACTGAAATCTCGTCCGATAGAAAATTATAGTCAATGAGCGTTTGAAGAAAAATGTTGTTGTTATTCTCGAGCCCTGCTGCCTCTATTCTGTATAAAAAGATGCAGTCAGGGTTTGAAGTAGACATTGCAGCCAAGAGAACTGAGAACTGCCTGTCTAGTGAATGAAAGTTTGATACAGTGTTGGAAAGAGCAGGCCCATTGAATATAAATCGGGTACATAAATAATAATTGTTTTTAGAAAAGGAATAAATTACTGATAAATTTTTTAAAAGAAAAAAAAAAAAAAAAAAAAAAAGGAATTGAAGAAGGAAATTGTCTGGTCGAAGATGAGGATTTTTTGTATGAAATTGTTTTTGAAATTGGTTGAAGAGGAGGGCTTTTTGTATGAAATTGTTTCTGAAATTTTTTAAAATGAGAAATTTTATTTCTGAAATTCTAAACTGGAATGGTTTAAATAGAAATATTTCAATACGGTTTTAATTTATTTTTTTAAAAGAAGGGAAATCAAAAACCCTACCAGAAGAATTTGAAATAAGGATTTTTTTTTTGAAACCCTAGCTGAAAGAAGGGAAACATTTTTTTAAAACCCTAGTTGGAAATTCAAGAAATAAGGGAAAACCAGGAAACCATAGTAAGAAGAAACGGCCAAAATGTCAAATTCAAAGTTTGAGGTGGAGAATTTCACCGAGAAGAACAATTTTGCATTGTGGAAATTGAAAGTTAGGGACTTGTTGGTGCAACAAGGGTTACACAAAGCATTAAACGGGGTGAAGAAAAAATCTGCAAGCGTGACAGATTCAGACTGGGAGAGCTTGGATTCTTGAGCTCTCAGTACCATTAGGTTATGCTTGTGTAATGTCCGTTCTTAAATTTTTTTGGTACATAATTTATTTCTATGTTTTGAGGGCCAATTTTGGTGTAGTTAGGGCCAATTTTATTTTCATTAAAACACTTGGGAGTTAGAAGTTAGATAATTTTATGTTATGTTGCTTTTTTGGGAATATTTGGGGACCACTGATACATGAGATACACATACCCTTAATAATTGGTTCGAAAAGAATGTGTGTGAATAGAGGATGGAAGGAAAATGAGGGAATGCCCAAGCATGATTATAAAAGGAAGGAAGCTCACTTCATTTGGCATTATTGGATTATTGATTTTTATCTCAGTTTCTTGAGTAGTTTAACCGGGTTACTTGTTGTTTAGCAAGATTTTTCTAAGCCGAGAAATCACCCATTCTTCAGGGGACTTTGAGTGCCACCCTAGTTCGGTTTTCGATTTCATCCGAGAGAGCTTCATCATGATATCTTCAGCTTCTGCATTTGGTTGTGCCAATAGTGCGTATTTTGGGAGGACGCAGTTGGTTTCTTGTGTTTGTTATTGGTTGTAAGGTTCATTAGCTTATGAGAGATATTGGTGAACCTAGGTTCATTAGATTTTCAGCTATATGGGAACCTCCAAGGGTTGAGATTGACATTCTATTTCTGGAGTAGTTGTGACATAGTCATGATTTAAGACTGCGTAGTAGAGGAATTTAGTTTCTGTGGGGAAGTTGGGTTGTGAAGGAAATATTCTGGAGCAACCATTGGAGAATTTACTGAGGTATTTTAGGAGTTGTTGAGATTCAACAAGATGATGAGCTTAGTGAAAATCAGTCACCTTCACTAAGTGGGTCCGCAGGCTATTTTTAGGTGTAAATCTATTTTTAGACTGTGTCTATTTTTAGACATGGTGATCATATTTCAGAAGTTGCAGGATGTTATTTTTGGATGGTTGGTCAAGTTGGAAAAATAGATGAAATTTTATTTTTATAATATTCGGTGAAGTCTATTTATAGATCGTCGATCTAAAAATAGAAGTGTCGATTATTATTAGCTCTTAATAATAATCTGAAAATAAACATCAACTTATTCTCTTGGAGCACTTAATTTCAGTGTATAGATTTGGAAAATCAATAAGCTGAAGGAATTATGCAATTCCTAGGGTTTACTGGTGGTTCATGCATGGAGGAATTATTTATAACTGAAGTGGCAAAGTTATGACAGAGTTGGAAGAGTAGTTCATGGAGCTGTTATTCAGTTTAACTTAGTTAATGGAGTTAAACTCAGTTGAGCTAGTTGTATCTAGTCTAACTAAATGATACACTAGTGAGAGTGGAGTGAATTAATTAGTTAATTAATTCAAAAATAATAACTCATTAATCAATTGAACAAATAGAGCAGTTAACTACAGTGCATGTCAGTTCCAGTGGAGACCCAATGGAGAGATAGGTGAAAGGGCAAGATGGACTATCTGTTGTGACTACAGTGATGAATTGATTGCATCACACACACATTGGAGTTGACAATGAGGATTGCGTAGTCAAGGCAAGGCCAATTTGAATTCATTCAGGGGTCTTCTTCAGCAGGGATTGCACAACGAAGGTAGGCTATCAGGTGGCAAGAAATAATTGCATGGATTTGCAGGTTTCTTCTTATTAGTGTGTGACAATTGATTGTACTGAGAGCTTGATGTAATAAGCTTTGTATGATATTTTTACATGATCTCCATGATACATAATATATGATATTTTGGGTTTTCAATTTCAGGATTTCCCATTAAACAACTATGTTATGTGCAATTGTTTTTATTGCTTCATGTGTTTGCAATTGAATTTTAAATTTCTGCAAAAGATTAACAGTGGAAGGATTATGTATTTAGCAAGAAGATAAATATTTTTAGATCAGGAGAATATGGATATATACATGCATATTGTATATAATTTCTACATGGTATCAGAGCAGTGTTAATTCTTGAAGATTTCAATTGTGAATAATTGTTGAGTTTGTGTTGGTGGACAATTCGAATTTGCTACATAAAATTCTTGGTGCGACAGTTGAGTATACATTGAAATGTATTTCAATGGGTTGCGATTGTAGTATGCCCTTGATGGCAGCTCGAATTACATAGGATGGAAGGATAGGATGGAGGCAGTGCTGGAAGATAATGGACTCAAGGATTTCATCGATAGCGATGTTCCTAAGCCGAGATCTAGCAATGCTGCATTACTTTACCCATGGAAAAAGAAGGTAGCAAAGACAAGAAGAATTATGTTGGAAGGTGTGAAAAACCATATTGTGTCCAGCCTTCACAGGAAAGCCACTCCATTTTCAATGTGTAAGGCTTTGACAGATTTGTTCCAAAGCAGCGGCGACCAAAGGAAGTTGGCGCTGAAAGATAAGCTCAGAAAAATAAAAATGAAGAAGGGCGACAGTATTCCAAAATATCTCACGAAGTTTGTCCACTATAGGGATGAACTAGTAAGTGTGGGGATTACTATTGATGATGAATACTTTGTGAGCTTGGCTCTCCTTGGGCTTCCGAAGAGTTTGCATAGCTATGAAGACTATGTCAATGAATGGGGGAAAACTACTGGGATGGGAGCGACTTTGGTCGAATCTTGTGCAGGAGGAGATAAGGCGAAGTACCAAGGATACCTCTTCATCGAAGAATGAAGATGAAGAGAATTGTGCTTTGGCTGCCAAAGCAAGGAAAGGGAAGGGGAAGAAATTTCCTTCAAAATCTGAAGCTAAAGGCAAGAATCAGGATTTGTCCAAGGTGAAGTGTTTTCACTATCACGAACATGGGCTTTTCGCCACTAACTGCCCACAGAAGAAGAACAACAAGAAGATTGTTGGAGTTGCAGCTGGAGAGGCCTTAGCCTCACAATTTGAACTTGATTTCTCTTTGATCACATACTTGGTTTCAAGCTCTATGGGATCAGTGTGGTATATTGATAGAGGTGTGTCTTTCCATATGACGGGAAACAAGGAGTTGTTTAGTGACTTGGAGGAGAAGGACCTTCAAATGCATATAGAGATGGGCGACGATGGTCAATACAGTGCGACCGGCATTGGGACCATTACCTTTGAGAGGGATTCAGGTAATCCATTTTTTTTTAAATATGTTATGCATGTTCCAGGTCTGAAGAAGAACTTGGTCTCGGTCGCAATGTTGGAAGACAAAGGTTATGACGTTGTTTTTACCGATGGAAAAGCTTTCTTGCGACATAAAACAACGGGTCAAACCAATAGAATAGGGATTCGAGTTAAGAATCTCTACAAGATGGAGGTAGATGGTTGTGCTGCAATGATGGGCAAAGCAGAAGAAGTGGTGAGACGGGATGAGGGTGAATTATGGTACAGGAGATTGGGCCATCTTCACCATGGCGCTTTGAATATTTTGCAGCAGATTTCTAGTGGACTTCCCAGGGGTACTCTTGCACATTCAGATCAGTGCAAGGGATGTACTATGGGTAAGTTTGTGAAGACCACCTTTCATGAGAAGGATAACTGTGCTTCGGTGATCCTGGAGAGAATTCACACAGACGTGTGTGGACCTTTCTTGGTTCCTTCAACAGCAAAACACAGGTAATATGTTATATTTTTTGATGAATATTCTCGTAGATGTTGGATCTTATTCATGCAAAAGAAGATCGAAACATTATCAAAGATCTGTGAGTTTAAATCATTGGTGGAGAAGGAGTCGGGGAAGAAATTGAAGGCTCTATGGAGCGATAATGGTGGTTAATATATCTTGGGTGAATTCAAACACTTCTATAGCAAAGAAGGAATTCGAAGAGAACTCATAGTGCCTCATAACCCACAGCAAAATGGGGTTGTAGAGAGGAAGAACAGAACGATCTTGGGTGCTGCACAAGCTATGTTGCATGACCGGGGCCTACCGATGCACTTGTGGGCGGAAGCATGCAACACTGCGGTTTATGTGAAAAACCGTTATTCCTCATAGAGTACTTGGCATGAGTACACCTGAAGAAGCT
Source organism: Pinus albicaulis (assembly GCA_034641835.2). Classification (NCBI taxonomy): domain Eukaryota; kingdom Viridiplantae; phylum Streptophyta; class Pinopsida; order Pinales; family Pinaceae; genus Pinus; species Pinus albicaulis. The sequence continues at coordinate 204,015,784 of CM076569.1, forward strand.
TTTACTGGTAAGAAGCCTGATATTTCTCATTTGAATATTTTTGGCTCATCTGTTTACATTCATGTGACAAAGGACGCCAGGAAGAAGCTGGAGCCGACTGCATAAGTTGGGATATTTGTGGGGTACACAGAAACACCCCATAATTATCGTGTGTATTTTCCAGACAGTCAAATGACTTTGGTGTGACGGGATATAAAATTCAATGAGGTGAAAGCCATGAATTTGTTGCTTGAGAGGGAGCTACACTTGCTTGTAGAGGAGGAAATTCTTGTTCCCAAAGATGAGCCTCTAGATGTGGATCAGCCACAGGAGGAGATTCATGGAGCGGAGGAGTCCACTCATGCAAAACCAAACATCAGACAAGGCAGAAAGCGTACCACAGAACCTGAGAGACTGAAGCTTGATGCAGAACAGAATGTAGGAGTCCCTACATCACAGCATAGACAGAGACAGTCACCTGACCGATTTACTAGATACATGGCTCTCATGAGCAAGTGTATCATGACAAAGCCATCTTCTTTTGAAGAAGCAGTGCAGGAGCCCACATGGGTAGATGCCATGTTGGAGGAGTATGACTCCATTGTTAAAAACAATGCTTGGGAGATTGTTCCAAGGCCGGTGGGAAAATCAGTTGTAGGATCAAGATGGATCTACAAGGTAAAGCAAGTTGTTGATGGGAGCGTCGAGAAGTATAAGGCAAGATTTGTTGCCTGGGGCTTCTCACAGATCGAGGGGATTGATTATGAAGAAACCTTTGCACCTGTCGCATGGTATTCTTCCATAAGGACCATCCTTTCTCTCTCAGCGCAGATGGGTTGGCACATTCATCAGATGGATGTGAAGATTGTGTTCCTTAATGGGATCATTGAGGAAGAGGTGTACATTGAGCAGCCTGAAGGCTTTGAGATCTTCAACAGCGAGTCGCATGTGTGCAGGCTCAAAAGAGCGTTGCATGGGCTGAAACAAGCACCTCGTGCTTGGTACACATAGATCAACAGCTATTTCACTGGACTTGGCTTCACCAAGAGTTAGGTGGATGCAAACCTGCCAAATTGTGGTGGAGGGTAATATTTTAATCATTGTTATTTATGTTGATGATTTAATACTAACGGGTGATGAGAAATTGATACACTCATGCAAGGCAGATCTTGCAAAGGAGTTTGAGATGAAGGATTTGGGCCTCCTTCATTATTTCCTTGGATTGGAAATATGGCAGCGGGAAGGTGAACTATTTGTGTCTCAAGGCAAGTATGCCCGAGAGATACTGGAGAAGTTTCACATGCAAGGCTGCAAGCCTATTGATACTCCTCTTCTAGGAAATTGGAGGAAAGAGGATTCTACATCGGCAGAGGTAGTGGATGCCACTATTTATCGACAGTTGGTGGGTTCTCTCATGTATTTAGTTAATACAAGACCAGACATATGCTATGCGGTGAACCAGCTTTCACAAGCAATGGTTAATCCTACCAAGCTCTTTTGGAAGGCAGGAAAGCATGTCCTGAGATATCTCAGGGGCATATTTGAGTATGGCTTATGGTACAAACAAATGGATGAGGTGAAGTTGCATGGATTCACGGATGCAGATTGGGCAAGAAGCCCAACAGATAGAAAGAGCACATCAGGAGGGGTTTTCAGTATCGGATCTATAATAGTTTCTTGGTATAGCAAGAAACAAAGATCCGTGGCACTCAGTTCAGCAGAAGCAAAATACATGGCAGCAAGTCAAGTTGCATGTGAGGCTATCTAGATGAGGAAGATCCTGGTTGGTTTGTTTGGTTCACATTTAGATCCTACAGTGATACATTGCGATAATCAGAGTTGCATTAAACTCTCGATTAATCATGTGTTTCATGATATATCTAAACATATTGATATTTAGTATCATAATATTAGAGATTGTGTGCAGCAGAAGATCATGTTGCTTCCGTACATTCCTACGGAAGATCAGGATGCAAATATTCTGACGAAGGCACTCACCAGGAGCAAACTCGAATACCATAGAGGCAGGATCGAGGTGAACGATAATCCCTATCTTGTTGAGAGGGAGTTTTGAGATTCAACAAGATGATGAGCTTAGTGAAAATTAGTCACCTTCACTAAGTGGGCCTGCAGGCTATTTTTGAGTGTAAGTCTATTTTTAGACATGGTGATCATATTTCAGAAGTTGCAGGATGCTATTTGTGGATGGTTGGTCAAGTTGGAAAAATAGATGAAATTATGTTTTTAGAATATTGGTCGAAGTCTATTTATAGATCGTCAATCTAAAAATAGAAGTGTTGATTATTATTAGCTCTTAATAATAATCCGACAATAAACATCAACTTATTCTCTTGGAGCACTTAATTTCAGTGTACAGGTTTGGAAAATCAGTGGGCTGAAGGAATTACGCAATTCCTAGGGTTTACTGGTGGTTCACGCATGGAGGACTCAGTTAGAACTGAAGTGACAAAGTTATGACAGAGTTAGAAGAGTAGTTCATGGAGTTGTTATTTAGTTTAACTCAATTAATGGAGTTAAACTTAGTTGAGCTAGTTGTATCTATTCTAACTGAATGATGCACTAGTGGGAGTGGAGTGAATTAATTATTTAATTAATTCACAAATAATAACTCATTAATCAATTGAACAAATACAACAGTGAACTACAGTGCATGTCAGTTCCAGTAGAGACCCACTGGAGAGATAGGTGAAAGGGCAAGATGGACTATCTGTTGTGACTATAGTGATGCATTGATTGCATCACACACACATTGGAGTTTCCAATGAGGATTGCGCAGTCAAGGCAAGGCCAATTTGAATTCATTCAGGATTCTTCTTCGGCATGGATTGTGCAGTGGAGGCAGGCTATCAGGTGGCAAGAAATCAGTGCATGGATTTGCAGATTTCTTCTGATTAGTGTGTGACGATTGATTGTTCTGAGAGCTTGATGTACTAATATTTGTATGAGATTGTTACATGATCTCCATGATACATAATATATTATAGTTGGGGTTTTCAGCTTCAGGCTTTCTCGTTAAACAACTGTGTTATGTGCGATTGTTTTTATTGCTTCATGTGTTTGCAATTGAATTTTAAATTTCCGTAAAAGATTAACAGTGGAAGGATTCTGTACTTAGCAAGAAGATAAATATTTTTAGATCAGGAGAATCTAGATATATACATGCATCTTGTATATATGATTTCTACAGGAGTGTTGGAGAAATTTTAGTCCCTAAAATACCAGCTACATGTAGTCCCTATCATTCCATTCAGAATTTGTGCCATTGGAGCGCAGTCATTGGAGGGCATCATTTTGTTGTAGCATTTGTCGGTGGTGTTTTGGGTTGAGGAGCTTGAGGATTGATTGGAGGTATATTTTTGGAGTTTTGCTGGTATTTTGGAGTGCAGATATCTTCAGTAATAGTTATAGCAACAGATTTAAAATTTGAAGAAGGGTCAAGCATAGAAGGGTCAAATTTTGAAGATTGGAAGCTGGGGAAAATATTTATGGTTTTTTCTTGGATTTGGGCAAGGATCACCTTCCCAAATTCCTAGAATTTTCTGACCACCCTTCAATGGGAAAATAGAGTGCCAAAGTCAGCTAGCAGTTGCAGAAGCTAGGGACAACCAAGTATTCTGAGGAGAAACTTGTTACTGCAGTTTGTATCTTTTGATATTTTTCGCTTGAGGCTTGTAGCTTGCATTGTGCAAGCCCAGTTGCACATCTCCCATATTATATTGTACTCCATCCATATACACTAATAAAATTTGGTGTTCTGACATATTTCATTTATCTGTGTTGTTGAAGTGAAAAATTTATGTGTTTGATTTATTACATGTTTTATATATTACTGTAAATTTTCTATTTGGAATATTACAGTGGTATCAGATCATGTTCTTGGCCAGCTGTGGGGAATCTAGCAAGATAATGGAGGTGTTAGACTCACATGCACAGTGATTGGTGAGCTTATAGACACTTCAATGATGCAAAAGGGGAAAAGTACACAAGGGATCATGGAGCAGTTGATGAGGCAAAGCCAACAATTGGTGAGAAGCCAAGGATGTGCATGCACGGCCCAACAGTACAACACCCATATGTATGGCCAGTTTGGTCATCCTACCATGTCTCATTTTCTGAATGAACCAGAGAAGTATAGGTCAATGATGGGATCATCATGTAGAGGCAAAAAATTAGAGGGTGAGACTAAGGGTCGTTTCTCCTGGTGGAGTCCTAGCTTTAGATATTAGCAACGTAAGGAGGAGGTTGACCATGAAACTGTGGGCACACAAGAGTGTGAGGAGTGTGTTGATGTGTCTAGTGTGACGCAAAAGTCACCCTTGTTGGAGATCCCTTTGGTAGATCTGGTTGACACCCTAGTGGAGAGAGTAGAGCATACACTCAGAGGGTCATCTATTGATGAGGGGCCACCCATGCCATGAGGTGTCATCCATTGTTGAGGGATCGATTGATGAGGTGTTCAGGGCCATGTCCGAGTTTCCAGGTGATGGAAACACACAAGAGTTTGATGAGGTTTTGGGAGACGTATCCTTTGTTGATGAGGAATCGATAGGTATAGAGGCATCCAATTTTTTGATGGATTTTCCAGATGATAGCTACTTTTCATTGATTGTTGAGGTTGTTATGCATGATGAGCTATCTTGGGAGGGAAAATTAGTGGTTCATGTTGAGCCCATCATGGAGGAGAATGAGCAGTCATATTTTGGGCTAGCCATCGATTTAGACCAAATAGATGCACAGATTGTCGGCAATGATACAATACTTCTAGATAGTAGCTCTCTTCGGGCCTATATAAATGGGGCTTGTAGCATTGCTAGGCTACCTCTATACAGGGGTGAGAAAGAGGTGGAGTTACTTGGACAGATTATATGTGTTGACCAAAACAATAAGACGAGGTGACATGAGTTGCGTAGCATCCAACATTCGCAAGTTGGAGGGCTAGTTTAGTGTATGGGGGTTTGTGCTTTTGATCATCTCTGTGGGGTTGGATGGTGAGAGATTATGAGTTGGTACCCGGTGGAGTGGGCTAGGCTTATGAATCTGGTTATAGGTGAGAGTGAGATTCAATAAGCATGTTCAGGCATCGAGGATACTTGAGGCCCAAGTTGGCATTGGGATCCAGGTGGGACTACCGACCATTTGCAAGATACACATATTGACTATGGTAGTGGTGGTATAGTTGAATCAACGGTCAAGTGCACACATTTTCTAGGGAGGTTTCAGACAACATTGGCTAGTCAGTTTGTGATGGAACTCCATCGGGCATCGAGTTATGTTGTGTATTCATGGAGTCACGAGATAATCAACACACTTTGGTAGGATATTTTCAGAGGAGGTGGAATTGGCAGGCCACCAGAAAATGCCTTGTATGGGGTTGGGGATTCTCCATGGTTATGTGGGGAATGGAGGACATGGAGGCATAGAGCAGTGGTAGCATCACTACTGGTACCTAGGGAGATTCACTTATTGGGTCCCTCCAGGAGGATTTGTAGGGGAGATCCATTCATCATAGGGTATGATGATGCAAAGGTAGAGTTAATAATGACATTAGTGTGTGGGTTGATGCGTACTGTCTCAACTATTGGCCATGACATCCAGGGATTTGTAGGAGCATAAAGTGACAAGAAGTGGCCTATAGAGGAGCATGAAGATGCATGGTTTTTTGTTGTAGCATGTTGGTTTGGGTTGTGGAGTAGGAGGACCAACTCCCATCACATTGAGTACATGAAAGGAGTACGAAGTACAGTGACACAGGCACGATACGAGACAATACAGGATGGTCCAGTAGTAGCACGTGGTATCCGATGGTGTATAGGGATAGGCCGTAGGTACAGTGGCATGTTGTTGAGTACATGGACACTTGGTGGTATGCAGTGGCATATGATACGACACAATGGAATTTTGGAGCATTTCCTCCAAGGAGACTTATGGATAGGGCACCATATGGAGAAAGTGCTCTCTCATTGATGTATTGGGCACTAGATTTATTGAGGTTCGACATGGTAGCATTATTCCTTATTACATGTGAGAAGTTGGGCCACTTAGGTGTACTTGGGAAGATGAGGATGTGTAGATCACATTGTGGTGGGTGCACTAGTAGAGTGGTGGATGCATGGAAACATATGGGATGCCCTATGGTACATGGTGTCATGGAATTAAGCATTGGTATCCAATGGTGCATGGAGTTGTTCCACGGAGTTCAGCGTTATGCAGAGGAGTGTAGGGGTACGTATTTGAGTGTAGAAAAGGATGATGATACACGATAGGTTGTTTCAGTGTTCCGCTAGAGAGATCTCCTGACGAGGGCATCAGGAAAACTATTGGGTTTGGAACAGTCATAGTTGGAGAGCGAGTTGTCCACAGTGCCAAATGTGAGCTTCTATTTATCACTATCCATCATTGCACATTGACACATGGAACTTGGATATCATCTATTTATGCTCACATCACGAGCAACAGGACTGAGGAGGATGGTCGAAGATAGTTGGATGGGACACGGTGCATCATGAAAGAGGCTTTCCAACTATGGCATATGTTTATGTCGCGATTTGATGGATGCATGCTTGGGGATTGTCCAATCTCTTGTAGAGGCAACATTTTCACCACCCATGAGCCCACACTCAAGGATATGCATGAAGGCCTTTTGGTGAGACAATCTAAGGTGTATCAGGAGCATCTACAGTGGTTGGTGGGCCTTACTTGCAGATGGATGTTTAGACTTCAAACAGTATTTGGGAGCACTTTCAAGAGGAAAAATGATGGATTCCACTACGTGGTATGGCCAGTGCAAGGAATTTTCGCACACACCAAATTGGTCTGTGATGTAGGGATTCCATATATTTATTGTACGCAGGGACTTTAGACATGGTACAGGCTGGTGCCAGTAGCTTCCAGGACTATGATGCAACCATTTTGGCTGTGAGATACGAGGATTTGGTCGGTTGATTGGACACTCTATTTTGTGATGAGTGAGATCAGGACAGACAATAACCCAATTCACACTTGGTTTGACATGTACGGGAGCATTGAGGCCTTTTTTGCATGGAAAGGTTGGTTTTCCTTGTTTCTGCTACAAATTAGGGTGAGTGTTGGATGGTGTTAGCCACCTATAATTTCTGTCATACTCAATGGTGGCTAATTTTGTCTTTAAACCTTCAAGAGATAGTTCCCTCTGAAGACCTATCATATTTTGAAGTTTTTATGATGATAATTACCTTTTGAAATTATTTTCACTACTGTTTCACTATTAATCCTAAAGAACATTGTTGTTACCAAGAGAAAAACTGCTCATCAAACTCCTTTTTCCTCATTTTACCCCTCCATTCCAATCCCAAAAATTCCCCATCTTCATCCTTGTTTCCCCCATGAAATCCCGCAAAACCCCTTCATTTCACCCCCAAATCATTTCAAAATCCCCTTTTAAACCTTATATTTCGCTTATCTGGTTTAATAACCCCTCCTTTCATCTATCGAAACCCTCGGTTTGGCTTAAAAACCCTGTTTTTGGCCTAAAAATCACTTTTTTACACTTTATAGGTCTTAAGCCCTCAAGGGCTTATTTCCTTTAGCCCCTCCGTCTCGTGCGACCTTAAGCCCCGCAACCGGATGCTTAAAGGCCTAAAAACCTCTTCTCGACCCTTGTTTCCTTCTATTTTGGATTCCCCGACAGTTCAAAATTAAAATGAATATGGACCGTTGATCTCTACAGATCAACGGCCATCGGGCCTCCTTTTTTCAGCCCGTCCGCCTCTTGTCCCTTTTCTCCTTTTCACATTACCCACTCATTCATTAAATCTCAACCATCCAGTCATCAAATCCAACGTCCAAGATTTAACCCGACAGTCCAAAAGTTCCCATTCTATAAATCAACCTGCCACTTAATGTTTCCGCTACATGACAAACGAATGTCGTTTCCACCAAAACCCCGTCCGTGCAACTTTCCCGTCATGTGTGATCTGCATCGTCAAATCTGGAGCCTCCGATCTGACGGCGGATGATGCATTTCGCAAAACTTTTGTGCCCAAGAGTTAACTCCAAAAAAATTTGCGAAACCGGTGGTTTTTAAAAGGACAGGTGTCAGCTGATGTATCAAATCCCGTTTTTTTTTTTACAAAACCACATACCACCCAAACACAACGTGAAAACCGCTGCCGGTTTTCCGCTATACCACTTCCTTTCGCTAACATTGTTTTTTCATCTTTTAATCTTAGTCGTCGATCTTTGAGATCGGACGGTCCTGTTTTAATCTCGCCCCCATTTAACTTTTCACCCAACTTATTTCTGAAACATTTCATTGAGCGATCGCAGCCGTTGATCATCCTGATCTGACGGCCCACGTTCACCCTTGCACCCAAACCTCCATTGACCTAGTTAGCTGCTCTGCCAGGCTTTTTTCCGATTTTCCGCTGCAATCACATTCTTCCTCACTACTCCTCCACCACCCCAGAGCCTCCGCAAGTAGTATAAACCCAGCCCACAGGATTTTATAATGTGTTTTCGTGTGTTTGTAGATTTTTTCATGCCGATGAAGGAATTGATGTTTTACAGTCACAAAGGTGACACGGAAACTCAGATGGAAAATCTTAAGGCCACGAAACATCATCAAAGGGACCAGAGCAGAAGGAGAAGTCATGTCGAGCAATGAATCAGATCCATGAACCTTCAGTAACCCTCCAGCTCATAAAACCCTCCACCTGCACACAGAACACTCAGAAATGGTGGAAATCACATATTCAGTGGCACAAAATAGGTCACAGAGGATTAATAAAACATTTGAGGACATCAGTATAGAGACAGATCGATCAATCAGCAAGGATAAAGCATAAAAAAGGTTAAAACAGGTTAAAGTACAAAGAGACAGAGCAGTTATTGATGCAGAAGCTGACTGACACAGACATTACCCATATCCATGCACACAAGCCTGCCAAATAGTTATTACACCAAAGAAACTACTACAAACTATCAGAAGCAGTTATTTAGAAGTATGGGATTCCTCATAGCCCATTATTTCACTTAAACTCACACCAAGAAGATAACAGTACCACTACAGATAGTATTGCTTCCCAAAGGAAAACTATGGGGTGTTTTATGTCATATCAAAATGGCCTCAGCAAGCTACAAAGTTATTGATCCGGTCTAGAACTTAATGTAATTTTTATAACACAGGATGGGGCATTCGAATACCTTCTTCTATCTCGAATGATCATTAAAAACTTCTTCACCTACTTTTCCTCATTTTTCCTATAAAGACTCTTTGAAGTCTCATTGTAAAGGGTTGGCATTTGGTGATTTCTAAAGTAATACATATTGTTTATTTGAAGAAGCATTGGTGTTCTGAAAGAGTGTGAAGATCTTTGTTTTTCTGTTGATGAAAGAGGCTGGAGCATTGGATCCCTGAGCCTGGTTTTGGTGAAGTACCTCTTATTGTTAATGTCGTTTCCTGTTTTCCACTTTGTTCCATCATGCTTTGCTTACAGTAGGATAAAAAGTTTAGGCAGAGAAATGTATCTTAGAAGCACCTCTGACCTTTTTATCCTTCACTGTTTATATGTTTTCTACTACTGAATGTGACAGCATAGTTTGATAGCTCTCTTGAATATTCAGTTTGTTTTATTTCATAAATGATTAATTCAGTTGTGCCAAAGACTGTTTAGGCGTTCCCTCTTTCCTTTCCACTGAATGTTGTATCTGAAATCTCCCTTTGATTATTAATGCTTGCAGTTTGACAGAGAGGTTTGTTTCAATCATACCCTTTGTTCATTATTTTAATTATTGTGTTAAAGGCCCCTATAATTGTAGTCCTGGATGTCTAAGGCGTTCCCTCTTCTTTGAATGCAATTGTATGTCTTTGTTGATTAAGCTCTCAACAATGAACTTATAGGAGGAAATAGGGTGTTCCCTAAATCCTATAATTTATTAAAGAAGGTTTAGTCTGCATTTATCTTTCCTTTAAGTGTTTATATTGATTAAGTCCAAAGCAGTGAGCTTACTGGAGGAAATAGGGCGTTCCCCGAATCTTTTAAGCCATTATGAAAGGGTTTAGCTTGTTTTTCACTCTTATTCCTTAATGTTCATCCCATTTCACCTATATTATTCAACAGATCCTTGACCAAGTTAGATTTCCCCTTTGGTTTCCCTTCCTTCTCAGTCAGAACTTTTTGGGACTTTCACATGACTCCATTGCCCAATGGCTTGTAGATTCCCATGCTCTATTTATACCACTTGAGTCACATTTGTCCAACCAAACAAAAAAAACAAACCCTTGTGCTCTATAACTATCCTAAGACCTTAAATTGAACTTTAAAGATACATTATTCTTTACCTTTATAGAGAGATCCCTCTCTGGATCTAGGAAGGCTAGATCCTGGGATCCCAAAGTGGTTTTGATGTTGTCTTGTCTTTTGGTTAGCCAATCTGCCAAAACACAGGACCCCAAAATAATGGCGATCACGGTGGGACCTATTGAGTTCATATTTGCTTGAATACTTCTTAAAAACTCTTTAGGCCCTTAGCTTGACAAAGAACACCTTGTGGACTTATCCCACCGCTCACACTAACATAATGGCGATCACGGTGGGACCTATTGAGTATATGATAGTATAGATTACTCTTGTGCACTCTTTAGTCCTAGAAATCTCTAAGAAAAACAATTAGTAAGCCATAGAGTAGAATTTTTTTGTTTGAGCACCTTAGCTAAGTGTCAATATCAGACATAGGACACTCTCATAACCATAAAAATGTACAAAATCAAAAAATATCTCAGATTGGCTTCATAATAAGTCTGGTGGTGGAACCATAAAACATTTTACCTTCACTAAAAGATAAAAACCTTCCACCTGGCGACTCCATTAGCCCCAGTAGGCCCATTACCCATCTAGGTCTCCATATATCTTTAGGACTATGTTAACCAACATTGAAGAAGTTGAGAAGCCTCGAAAGCAGTCTGGCTTCACATAGGATCAACACTAAATCCCATCCAGACCCTAATCCTCTTACAATAGTTGACAATCCAGAGAGAATTCTGTGGCAGACTTCTAGAGCTAGAAAATTATCTGCTGATAGGAACATCCCAAGAACAAAATATCTCCCTGAAAACCTTGCTATCTTGGAGGATTTACACTTTGAATTACATCATACTAAGAACACTTTTAGAACCAAATCTCAAAGTGATTTAAACCAACTGATCTTGAAACTGCAGATTTGCAACAAAGCTTTAGTAGATAAGCTTCACCTTCTACTCCTCCTGATTCACAGCTTCTTCACCACTTTAGCCTTTTTCATAACCAATCTGCTCAAAACTAGTTTGTTGGCCCCAGTGTGTCTTCCACTCCAATCCATACCACCACTATCCAAAACACTCCATTTCATCCCATTTTCCCTCCTGTAAATCCACCTTTCTTTCTAGCCATGGCAGCATGGTATTCCCCATTAGTGTTACCACAACCTATGGCTCCCTTTCCAAATGACTATCAGTCTAAAATTCCCCATTTCACTGAAAAATAATCCACCACAACTCAACAACATGTAGTTAGGATGGAAGATGCTTTTGATTATATGGAAATAGAAAATGAGACCATTAAGATGAGAATATTTGCTCAAATTTTAGGAGGAGAAGTAAAGAAGTGGTTTAAAATAATAACTCCTAATAGTATCCATGACCTTCCCTCATTACATCAAGAATTCATAAACAAATGGGAAGTCAAAAGCAACCCTCTCCAAATATTAGCAGAGTATCAGAGTCTTAAAAGAAATCAGGGGGAAAGTGTTCATGATTACTCCACCAAGTTTAATAATGTCTACAATGCCCCTCCACCTCACATGAAACCACCCCAAGGCATGGCCTTAGTGAAATGTCCTGAAGGTTTTGATGCTGATATGGCCTATTAGCTAAGGGAGAGAGATTATTTAACTCTAGAAGACATGTAGAAGGGAGTGGTGAGTGTATAAGCAAACTTAATTGAGAAAAGAGTTAGGTTAAGATCAGAGAAGAGGGTAACCTATAAAGATTATTCTACACCCTCAACCTCATCCTCTGGTACCAAAATTGACAACCTAGTGAAGGTAATGGAGAGAATGCTTGAAAAGATAAACTTGAACAATAGGGTGCCACCAAGAGAAAATCAAAACCACCTCCAAAACATACACAGGAACCAGAATTATAGAAGAGATAACAATCAAGATAGGCAAAGAGATAATTACCAAAAAATTAGACCTCCCTTCCAACAAAACTACGTAGATCAAGAGGAAGAAAGGCAGATTGAAAGTTTGGAAGAAAACCATGTAAAATTGATTGGATCAGACAATGGGGATGATGTTTTCCTCACTGAAGAAGAACAAGGCTTCTTCTCCTCATAACCAAAGGAAGATACATGTGAGGAGTCTGAAGATTATAGATTGGCGTTTGAGAATGCAATCATGGAGGTACACAAACACTATGATCTAAGAAGCAAAGGGAACGTAGATAATCCAAATGAAAAAAACACTAGCTCTGCTGTTATGAGAAATACAGAAAATCAGCCTTAAAAGAAAGCTAACAAAGCTATCACAATAGCCAAAAGAGCCGATTCAAACAAAGACAAAAAAAACCAACAAGGGTGTGAAGAAAGTTGCCCTAGTACCCCTGCTATTGGCCCTACTAAAATAGCTCAGATTGACAGTCCTAATAAATCTCAGCAAGTCAAAATTGCTAAAAGAAACATAAGTGAGAAAATAGATGTAAATACAACAAAATCAATAGTTCCTTTTAGCCTTGAGGGAGAGATTGCAAAGATCAAAATTAACTTACTTCTGGCTGAATTAGTGACCCAGGAAGTATACAGAAACCAAGTCCTAAAAGCTCTGAATATACATGCTGATACTGCCACTTTGAACTTGACAGATGATGAGCCAGAGCTATTTTTTGGTCCTATGATTGAAGGAAAACACCAAGAAGGGGTTATGCCTCCCTTCTATGTTAGTCTAAACATACATGACAAGATCTTACACAATGCTATGCTAGATTCAGGAGCATCACACAACCTTATGCCCAAGGTAGTAATGGAAAGCCTAGGCTTAGAGATTACTAGACCATATAAAGACTTGTATTCCTTTGATTCCAGAAGGGTCAAATGCTTGGGGTTAATTAATGATTTGTGTGTTAACTTGTCTCAAATTCCTGCCAAGAATCTTGTAATGGATGTAGCGGTAGCTGACATTCCCCCAAAATATGGTATGCTTTTGTCTAGATCATGGTGAGCTAAAATTCAGGGTACCCTTCAAATGGATATATATTATGCCACCATTCCAGTGTTTGGTCAAACCAGAAGATTATATAGGGAAACCATTTATGAAATACATGGTGAGCAGCAAAGAAAAACCTCACAACACTCCTGTTTATTCCACCCATTCAGATCTAGATTCCTTTATTTTATACGATGAAGATGAAATCACCCAAACAATGAAGGAAAATGAGCAGGACATTAGTGCACCAGAACATTCAGAATTGTCTTCCTCTCAACCTCTAGATATCTTAGTTCCAAGTAGCCTTGAGCTATGCAAAACAGATGAGAATGAAATAGAAACACTTTGGAGAATGAGCTTTGATGTCTCTTGCAGCAAAATAGTGCAGGGGCTGGTGTATGGATACACAACACAAACAAAGGACATGCCTGCAAATTAGATTTTTCATGCACCAACAACATTGTATAATATGAAGCCCTTCTCCTTGGCCTACACATACTTAAATATTTAAAGGCCAAAAAGATATCAGTGCAGGGAGATTCTGAGTTAATCATCAGAAAAAACAAAGGGGAATATTCAACCAAAAACCCCAGACTCAGAGAATATAGAAACACTGTGTTAGATCTCCTGAAAACCTTCGAAAAATATGAGCTTATGTTCATACCAAGAGCCCAAAATCACTTGGAAAATGAGCTTGCTTTTGCTGCTAGTAATTGTCAGATACCACAAATCGATGAGCAGTTCATCATAAAGGTGAAAAATAAACCAGAAGTGCCTGATAACAAAGATCATTGGCAAGTGTTTAACAATGATAAACATATAGAGGCTTTCCTGCAGTCAAAAAATGAGTTTTCCACAGTATCACCAAGTTTCAGCCATGAAAAAAAATGTTTAGATGGGAAACCAATTCCTGAAATAGAGTCCTCCTCTCCTACTGATGTAAATCATTTTTATCATCTTTTCAAAGCAAAATTACCTGATGATCCAAATCAAAAGGACCTCGAAGTTCTAGAATGTAAAGGTGATAACATACCACAACTCTTTGATTTCAATGATGTGGCTAAGGAACCAAAGGCAGAAACCATGGAAACTAATTTGGAAGAGCACAACATATGCAGCCCATATAGCCTAGAATGATTAAGTTATATAGCACCCTTCCTACCCACATAAAACAGCAATACATAACACTCTTCAAAGATTTTATAGATGTTTTTTCACGGGACTATAAATATTTGAAATCATATGACACCAGCATCATTCAGCACAAGATCCCTCTTAAGGAAAACCAAAAACCTTTTAGACAGAAATTAAGGAGGATAAACCCTGTTTTATTGCCTACAGTAGAAAAAGAAATTAGGAAGATGTATGATGCAGGGATCATTGTTCCTCTCAGATACTCAGACTAGGTTTCCAATCTAGTATCTGTCAGGAAGAAAACAGGGGAGATCAGGCTGTGTATTGACCTCAGGAACCTTAATAGAGCCTCTCTGAAAGATAACTACCCCTTGCCAAAAATGGACCACATTCCTCAAAGGGTAGTTGGGTCAAAAATAATATCATTATTAGATGGGTTCTTGGGTTATAATCAAGTGTTAGTCCTCCCAAGTGATCAGCATAAAACATCCTTTACCACACCTTGGGGGACATTCATGTATGTCAAAATGCCATTCGGTTTAATGAATGCAGGGGCCACTTTCTAGAGGGCCATGGACATAGGCTTCTCAGAAGACATAGGCTATTTTATAATCATTTACCTTGATGATATTACTATTTTCTCCAAGACTGATGAAGAGAATTTGGAACATTTAAGGAAGGTTTTTGAGAAATGCAGAAGGTTTGGCTTGTCTTTAAATCCAAAAAAGACACTCTTTGGCCTCCAGGAAGGAAATATTCTTGGTCACATAATCTCTAAATAAGGGATCAAAATAGATCCTAAAAGAATTGATGGCATACTGAATATCAGCCACCCTATAAATCTCAAAGAATTACAGCCTTTCATTGGAAAGATTAATTTTTTGAGGAGGTTCATCCCCAACCTTGCTGAGATATTAAGAAACATCACTAACATGCTCAGGAAAGAAGTAGGTGTTAGATGGACAATGCAAGCTAAACAATCATATGAACTGGTAAAGAAATCCCTTACTCAAGCACCAGTCCTTATCAGTCCTAATTTCACCAAAGATTTCTATATTTTTTCCTTTGCATCTGAACATACAATAGCTGCAGTATTTTTGCAAAAGAATAATTTGGGGCAAGAACAACCTATCTCCTTCTTCAGTAAAGCCTTAAGAGATGCCCCACTCAAATACAATATCATGGAGAAGCAAGCCTTAGCACTGGTAAAATAATTAAAAGACTTCAGGGTGTACATTTTACATTCACATTTCATTGCCTTTGTGCCACACACCATAGTCAAAGACATTCTAAGTCAGGACCCCGATGGTAAAAGGGGAAAGTGGATTGCCACTATCCTTGAATATGACTTGGAAATCAGGCCTACTAAACTCATCAAGGGACAAGGATTAGCAAAACTCATGGATGAGTCTAACTTCAAAGCTATAGATATGAACATGGTTGATTCCTTGGAAGAAATAGAAGAGTTCCCCACACAATTTACTGAAGAAACATTCATGAATTCTCCATGGTATACTGACATTATGTATGTGTTGCTTTATTTAAATGCTCCTCCTTCCTTGTCAAAAAAAAAAGCCAGATTTGTAAAATAGAAGGCTTTAAATTATTGCATGATAGATGGAGTTTTATATTGGACAAATGTTGTTGGGATACTACTAAAACGTTTACTTGAGGTTGATGCAGGAAAAATCATGCATGAAATGCATGAAGGAGAATGTGGAGGGCACTTAAATTGGAAGACCACAGTAAACAAGATTCTCAGATCTGGTTACTATTGGCCCACCCTTTTTCCAGACACCCACAAACTAGTAATGTCTTGCCACAAGTGCCAAATATTTGATGGTAGAAGAAAACTCTTGCCCTTGCCCTTGAAACCCATTATTGTTGAAGCACCCTTCCAACAGTGAGGTTTGGATTTCATAGGGGAGATCCATCCACCCTCCTCAGTCCAGCATAAATGGATCCTCACAGCCACTGATTATTTTACCAAATGGATAGAGGCCATACCCACTAGGAATGCTACTGATTTTTTCATCATTAAATTCCTTCAGACCAACATATTGTCCAGATTTGGCTATCCTAGGAAAATAATCACAGACAATGTTGTTGCCTTTAAATGAAATAAGATGGTCGATTTCTGCCATAAATATCAGATCACCCTGGGCCACTCCACTGCCTATTAACCCCAGGGGAATGGACTTGTTGAATCCTCCAACAAGAGCCTGATCAACATGCTCAAGAAGTTATTGGAGCAGAATCACAGAGCATGGCATAGTAAGATTGTTCATGCCTTGTGGACTGACAGATTAACCACCAAAAATTCAATCAACATGTCCCCTTATCAGCTGGTCTATGGCATGGATGTTGTTTTCCCAACATCCTTAGGGGTTCCAGTCATGAAACTCCTTCAGGAAGTCCAAGTTAAAGAAAACGATATGCAGAGAAGGATCAATCAGACCATCCATTTGCAGTAGAACAGAGAGGAAGTTTATCAGAGAACTCAAAAAGTCCAAGGAAACATCAAAAGGTTATTTGACAGGAGGACTAAAGCAAATGACTTCCAAATTGGAAATGTGGTTCTAAAATGGGATTCAAGGAGGGAAGAGAAAGGAAAACATGATAAGTTTGAAAATCTGTGGAAAGGGCCCTACATTATTGATTCCATAAGAGGGCATAATGAATTTTCCCTGTAGGAACTGAATGGTGAAGAAGTGTTAGGAGGTCCTATCAATGGCAGGATGCTTAAACACTATTTCTGTCAAGATTCTTAGTTTCAGAGTTTTTATCCATTGTGCATACCATTTGCATCAAGAAAAATGAAAGAAAAATACAAAAACAATAAAAAATAGAAAACAGGGCAGAAATAAAACAAGAAAGGTATAGCCCCATACCAAAAATAAAGGAAAATATGAAAGTGTGCAAGCTCAAATTCCACTATTGTAAGGAGCACCACTGTCCAATCATATAGCCTAATAATGATTGGGAAGATTTCAATTTACTGCTGATAGGATAGTGAAGAAAATTTGCCAAACTATTTAATCTTGGCTGATCAGTAGAACAGATGAGGATAGAAGAAAGAAAGGTTCAAACATGCTGAAAATCTAAACCTGGAATCATAAGAAACTATGGCTCAAATTCTCTCAAAAACTGAGCCAATAGAAGAAGAAGCAGAACTGGTTCTAACATGCTCAAAACTTGAACCAGCAAGGGAAAAGGATAGAGCTCTAATAAGATCAAAACCATAGCTGAAATGAAGAAAAGATGACTCTAAAAAGCTCAAAATATGAGTCACAGCAAGAAGGAAGAATGTTTTTGAATTTCAGATCTTCAAACCTTCAAAGTTTTGTTTTAATTTCTGCTAATTTCAGTTCATGTGCAGCTTTTCTTTATGCCATGGACCCAAAGCAAATCAGACAGCCTAATCCTAGTTTGACTGTGTTTCAATTCCTATTCTAGAATGTAGAGAATAAAAATTTGTCAGACAGTTTAACCCTGACATATAGTAGTTAGGTAGAGAAACTTATGAGTTCAACTGCTTAATCTGGACTCATGGAGAAATAAAGGTAGCATTAGATAGGTTTATTTTTCTGTTTGCAAAATAAAATGTTGGAAAAAGAGTTTTCCAGTCCAAATGCACTCTGAAAGAAGGAAAATGTTAGGATCATTAGGAATGGTTAGGTAGAAGTGTTGTCTAGATGGATTTCTTGATGCAAGACAGTCAAAGGTTTCAAATGAAGAAAATTATGCCCAATGGAATGGCATTGGTCTGCTAAATACAAATATTACTAAGGTTCTGGACACCTAAACGAAAAGCTGTCCTCCCCAAGTGGAGCCACTGTAAGCCACCTATAATTTTTGTCATACTCAATGGTGACTAATTTTATCTTTAAACCTTCAAGAGATAGTTGCCTCTGAAGACCTATCATCTTTTGGAGTTTTTATGATGATAATTACCTTTTGAAATTATCTTCACTGTTGTTTCACTATTAATCCTAATGAACCTTGTTGTTACCAAGAGAAAAACTGCTCATCAAACTCCTTTTTCCTCATTTTACCCCTCCATTCCAATCCCACAAATTCTCCATCTTCATCCTGTTTCCCCCATGAAATCCCGCAAAACCCCTTCATTTCACCCCCACATCATTTCAAAATCCCCTTTTAAACCTTATATTTCCCTTATTTGGTTTAATAACCCCTTCTTTCATCTACCGGAACCCTCAGTTTGGCTTAAAAACCCTGTTTTTGGCCTAAAATCACATTTTTACACTTTATAGGTCTTAATCCCCCAAGGGCTTATTTCCTTTAGCCCTTTCATCTCATGCGACCTTAAGCCCTGCAACCGGGCGCTTAAAGGCCTAAAACCCTCTTCTCGACCCTTTTTTCCTTCTATTTTTGATTCCCCGACAGTTCAAAATTAAAATGAATATGGACCGTTGATCTCTGCAGATCAACGGCCATCGGGCCTCCTTTTGTCCCCCCATCCGCCTCTTGTCCCTTTTCTCCTTTTCACATTACCCGCTCATTCCTTAAATCTCGACCGTCCAGTCATCAAATCCAACAGCCGAGATTTAACCTGATAGTCCAAAACTTATCATTTGATAAATCACCCAGCCACTTAATGTTTCCACTACACGAAAAACGAAGGTCGGTCCCACCAGAACCCTATCCATGCAACTTTCCCATCATGTGTGATCCGCACCGTTAGATCTGGAGCCTCCGATCCGACGACAGACGATGTGTTTCGCAAAACTTTTGCACCCAAGAGTTAACTCCAAAAAATTTTGAAAAATCGGCGGTTTTTAAAGGGACAGGTGTCAGCCAATGTATCGAATCACATTTTTTTTTCACGAAACCACATAAAACCCAAATGAAACGCAAAAAATGCTTCCAATTTTCCGCTATACCATTGCCTTTCGCTAACATTGCTTTTTCATTTTTTAATCTTAGTCATCGATCTCTGAGATCGAGCGGTCCTGTTTTAATCTCGCCCCCATTTCACTTTTCACCCAACTTATTTTCGAAACATTTCATCGAGCGATCGCAGCCGTTGATCATCCTGATCTAACGGCCCATGTTCACCTTCACACCCAGACCTCCATTGACCTGGTCAGCTACTTTGCCAGGATTTTTTCTGATTTTCCGCTGTAATCACATTCTTCCTCACTGCTCCTCCGCCACCCTAGAGCCTCCGCAAGCAGTCTAAACCCAGCCCGCAGGATTTTATAATGTGTTTTCATGTGTTTGCAGGTTTTTTTCATGATCGATGAAGGAATTGATGTTTTACAGTCACAAAGGTGACACAGAAACTCAGATGGAAAATCTCAGGGCCACGAAACATCATCAAAGGGACCAGAGCAGAAGGCGAGGTCATGTCAAGCAATGAATAAGATCCATGAACCCTCAGTAACCCTCTAGCTCAAAAAACCCTCCACCTGCACACAGAACACTCAGAAATGGTGGAAATCACATATTTAGTGGCAGAAAACAGGTCACAGAGGATTAATAAAACATTTGAGGACATCAATACAAAGACAGATCGAACAATCAGCAAGGATAAAGCATAAACAAGGTTAAAACAGGTTAAAGTACAAAGAGACAAAGCGGTTATTGATGCAGAAGCTGACTGACACAGACATTACCCATATCCATGCACACAAGCCTGCCAAGCAGTTATTACACCAGAGAAACTGCTACAAACTGTCAGAAGCAGTTATTTAGAAGTATGGGAGTCCTCATAGCCCATTCTATCACTTAACTCACACCAAGAAGATAACAGTACCACTACAGATAGTATTGCTTCCCAAAGAACAACTGTGGGGTGTTTTATGTCATATCAAAATGGTCTCAGCAAGCTACAAAGTTATTGATCCGGTCTAGAACTTAATGTAATGTTTATAACACAAGATGGGGCATTCGAATGCCTTCTTCTATCTCTAATGATCATTAAAACCTTCTTCACGTACTTTTCCTCATTTTTCCTATAAAGATTCTTTGAAGTCTCATTGTAAAAGGTTGACATTTGGTGATTTCTAAAGTAATACATATTGCTGCTTTGAAGAAGCATTGGTGTTCTGAAAGAGTGTGAAGATATTTGTTTTTCTGTTGATGAAGGAGGCTGGACCATTAGATCCCTGAGCCTGGTTTTGGTGAAGTACCTCTTATTGTTAATGTTGTTTCCTGTTTTCCACTATGTTCCATCATGCTTTTCTTACAGTAGGATAAAAATTTTAGGTAGAGAAATGTATCTTAGAAGCACCTCTGACCTATTTATCCTTCACTGTTTATATGTTTTCTACTACTGAATGTGACAGTGTAGTTTGACATATCTCTTGAATATTCAGTTTGTTTTATTTCAGAAATGATTAATTCAACTCTGCCAAAGACTGTTTAGGCGTTCCCTCTTTCCTTGCCACTGAATTTTGTATCTGAAATCTCCCTTTGATTATTAATGCTTGCAGTTTGACAGAGAGGCTTGTTTCAATCATACCCTCTGTTCATTATTGTAATTATTGTGTTAAAGGCCCCTATAATTGCATTCCTAGATGTCTAAAGTGTTCCCTCTTCTTTGAATGCAATTGTATGTCTTTGTTAATTAAGCTCTCAATGGGGAAATTATAAGAGGAAATAGGCCATTCCCCAAATCTTATAATTTATTAAAGAAGGTTTAGTCTGCATTTCTCTTTCCTTTGAGTGTTTATATTGATAAAGTCCAAAGCAGTGAGCTTACTGGAGGAAATAGGGCATTCCCCGAATATTTTAAGCCATTGTGAAAGGGTTTAGCTTGTTTTTCACTCTTAGTCCTTGTTCATCCCATTTCTCCTATATTATTCAACAGATCCTTAACCAAGTTAGATTTTCCATTTGGTTTCCCTTCCTTCTCATTTAGAACTTTTTGGGACTTTCACATGACTCCATTGCCCAATGGCTTGTAGATTCCCATGCTCTATTTATACCACCTAAGTCACATTTGTCAAACCAAACAAACAAAACAAACCCTTGTGCTCTATAACTAGCCTAAGACCTTAAATTGAACTTTAAAGATACATTATTCTTTACCTTTATAGCGAGATCCCTCTCTGGATCCAGGAAGGCTAGATACTGGGATCCCAAAGCAGTTTTGATGTTGTCTTGTCTTTTGGTTAGCCAATCTAACAAAACACAGGAACCCCAACAGATGGGTAGGTCATGACATCGTGGATATTCCTAGGCTAGATACATTGGGGCTTTATAGATATTTTCCGTCAAGTCGCAAGGGAGGAGGATACAACTTTCACATGATGGGAATACAATCATGGTTAGAGTTTTGCAATGAGAACATGGTGGCACCCTTTCTAGACTAGCATGGGATCCTGGCATCACAGGATTTGGCAGTAAAACTACCCTGGGGTACGGACCAATTTATATAGGGTGAGATAATTTAGATATTCCATTGGATTTTAGTGATTCTTTGTTGGTGTGGGGGACTTCACCAGCATGGTGGGATGATCAGCAGGGGGAGTTCAGGGGAAGCTAGTGTGGGAAAGGATTTATTTTCACAGGAGTTAGATTGTATCTTCAAGTTCTCACCCTTGGATTACATGAGATGGATGACTTAGCAGAGCAGTTGCACATGGATATATATAGGACTTTATATGATTATGATGCTCTATTTATTAATGGTATGCAGAGGGCTTCTGGTACCTGTATCCGATTGGATAGCGAGTGGAGCAAGGTGTGCTTCACATTGATTAGGATGGCTTGGTATTATAGTATCGAGGGATTCCTTCATGTCGGGACAGTTCTGAGATTGGGGATGACTCAATGGTACATTTGGGACCCTAGCACTATTGGTGGTTATAGTGGTAATCAACAGTCAGATATTACTTGGTGTGTTGGAAGATCTTTCCAGATGAGGATGCCACCTGTGAGGGTGAACACATACTTGAGCATCTAGCTCTAGAGTTTCTTTGGGACAAGAAACATTTGGGAGGGGATGACTGTAATGTCCCTTCCTAAATTATTTTGGTACAAAATTTATTTCTATTTTTGGGGGCCAATTTTGGTGTAGTCGGGGCCAATTTTATTTTCATTAGAAGACTTAGGAGTTAGAAGTTAGATAATTTTATGTTATATTGTTTTTTTTGGAATATATGGGGACCACCCACACATGAGATACACATACCCTTAATAATTGGTTTGAAAATAATGTGTGAAAAAATAGGATGGAAGGAAAAGCCAAGAAAAAGGCCCAAGGAATATTATAAAAGAAAGGAAGCTCACTTCATTTGGAATTGTTGGAGTATTGATTTTGATCTCAGTTGCTTGAGCTATTTAGCCTGGTCACTTGCTTTTTAGCAAGATTTTTCCGAGCGGAGAACTCACCCATTCTTCGAGGGACTTTGAGTGCCACCCTAGTTTGGTTTTTCATTTCAACCGAGAAAGCTTCACCATGATATCTTCATCTTATGAATTTGGTTTCTCCAGCAGTGCGTATTTCAGGAGAAAGCAGTTGGTTTCTTGTGTTTTTTATTGTTTGCAAGGTTCATTAGCTTATGATAGATATAGGTGAACCTAGGTTCAGAACCTCCAAGGGCTGAGATTGACATTCTATTTCTAGAGCAGTTGTGACGTAGTGAGGAGTTGAGACTACGCAGTAGAGGAAGTCAGTTGGTGTGGGGAAGATGGGTTGTGAAGGAAATATTATGGAGCATCCATTGGAGAATTTATTAAGGGATTTCAGGAGTGTTGGAGCAGCTTCATTCTCTAAGATATCAGCTACACGCAGTCCCTACCATTCCATCTTCAAAAACTGCATAATTCACTTAGCGATTTCGTAGTCATTGGAGGGCAACATTTCGTTGCAGTATTTGTCGGTGGTGTTTTGGGTTGAGGAGCTAGAGGATATATTGGAGGTATATTGTTGGAGGTTTTCTGGTATTTTGTAGTGCGTATATCTTCAGTAGCAACTACAGCAGTAGATTTCGAATTTGAAGAAGGGCCAAGCAGAGAAGGGTCAAATTTTAAAGATTGGAAGCTGAGGCAAAGCTTTCTAGGTTTTTCTGGGTTTTGGGCAAGGATAACTGTACCAATTTCCTAAAATTTTCTAAGCACACTTCAGTGGGAAAATCGAGTGCAAAATTCAGCCAATAGTTGTAGAAGCTAGGGACAACGCAGTATTCTAAGGAAAAACTTGTTGCAGCAATTTGTATCATTTGATATTGTTCTCTTGAGGCCTGTAGCTTACCTTGTGAAAGCCAAGGTGCATATCTCCCATCTTATATTGTACTCCAGCCATCTACATTAATAAAATTTGGTGTTTTGACATATTTCTTGTATTTGTGTTGCTGAAGTAAAAAAAATTGTGTTTGATTTATTACATATCTTCTATATTACTGTACATTTTCTATTTGGAATATTAAAGGTAGATGAAGCTTTATTCAATATCATTGAAGAGAGTACAACTGCAGGTTTGTGGGGAAATTTTGAAACTTTTTATATGACTAAATGATTGACCAACATAATTTATTTGAAAAGACGATTGCACGATTACACAGTCTTGCAGAATATTTAAATGTTTTTAATACACTTATTTTCCAATTGTCAGATATGGAAGTTAAAATTTAGGAAGAATGCAAAGCTATAACCTTGTTGTGTTCTCTGCCTGAGTCATGGGACCACTTCATAACTTCAATTAGTTTGAGCACTTACGATTCTTTGAAATTTGAATCAGTTGTGGGAGCTCTGTTATCTGAAGAGGTATGAAGAAAATCCAGTATTGAAACATATGCACTAGAAGCCATGGTAGCTAGAGGTCAATCAAAGGGGAGAGGGGAGAAAGCAAGGGTTTCTTCCATATCAAAATCAAAGGGAAAGAAGTGTAAAGCTAAATTTTGGTACTGCAACAAAATTTCTCACCTCAAGAAAGACTGTTGGAAACTGCAGGAGTCAGAAAACCAGAAGAATGAGGAAAATCAAGTTGATTCGGGTATGGTTTATGAAGTTTTATCTGTTGAATTAGGAATAGTAGATGAAGATTTACCTATTTAGAATGTCTCTCGAAATGTTGAAATCTGGTTGTTAGACTCTGATGTTTCTATCTGTTGTGAACGCAATGCTTCCACCTCTTTATTCTTTCTTGAGAGTGCATCTGCAACAACATTTAGCTTCCCTTTTTTGTATATTATTTCAAAGTCATAACCCAACATCTTTGTGACCCATTTTTGCTACTCTTATGAAGATTGTATTTGTTCCAAAAAGTGTTTAAGACTATCATGATTAGTTTTTACCTTGAAGTGTCTTCCCATTAGGTAAGTTCGTCATTTCTTTAGTGCATGCAGTATTGCTAACATTTCCTTCTCGTAAATAGCTTTCTGTAAATACTTTCCTTTGATTGGATGACTTTCAAAAGCAATGGGTCTTCCTTCTTGCATTAAAACAACACCAATTCCATTTCCTGAGGCATCACATTCCACAATAAAGGTTTTTGTGAAATCTGGCGTAGCTAATACTGGTGTTATGCACATTGCTTCTTTAAGATGTTCAAAGGCCTTAGTTGCTTCAGGAGTCCATGAAAATGCACCTTTATTCAATAATGTTGTTAGAGGTGCTGCTATTCTCCCATAATTCTTAACAAACTTGCGATAATACCCTGTTAACCTGATAAATCCTCGAAATTTCTTTATGGTTGTGGGGACTTTCCATTCCTTAATGGCTTTGATTTTGTTAGGGTCTACCTTAACACCCTCATGAGATACAATATGACCCAGATATTCCACCTCTTGTACTCCAAAGGAACATTTGGATGTTTTTTCATATAATTTTTTCTCCTGCAATAGTTTGAGCACCCTGTCAACATGTTGAACATTATCCTTCCAAGACCTGATGTAGATTAGTATATCATCCAAAAATACTAGCACAAATTTTCTAAGGAAGGGTTTGAAAATGGAATTCATTAACCCTTAAAATTTAGAAGGTGCATTGGTAAGGCCAAAAGGCATGACCAAAAATTCATAATGACCCTCATGAGTTTGAAATGTTGTTTTCGGAATTTTTTTAGTCTTCATTCTAATTTGATGATATCTTGAACGAACTTGGTAAAATAAATTCCTCCATATAATTCATCCAATAATTCATCAATCACAGGAATGGGAAATTTATCTTTAATGGTGAGCTTATTGAGCTCCCTATAATCTGGACACATGCACCATGATCCATCCTTCTTGTGTACCAATACTACATGAATAGAAAAATAACTTTGACTAGGTTGAATTATACCAGCCTCTAACATTTCTACAATGATACGTTAAATTTTTCTCTTTTGGACATAAGGATAAGTAGGAATTTACAGGGTAATTTCCGTAGATCAAGAACCAAAGGTCACCGCTCACAAACAAATCACAAATCAGTACACTGATATAATCACGTGGTTAAAACCCTCAAAGAGGGAAACAGTCCACGCCCTAACCCAACACGGCCACTTCAAGGAATTTATTAATATAAAAGAAAAGTTACATATGTTTTTCTTATAAACGGTTACTGCACAAATGACCCTGCATGCTCTTTAAATAGAGATCATGGACCAATCGGGTGTTAAGCCATGAATCAAGTGCCGTTAATACCGAGGTGAGAGATAACCTTCGGATCACTACAAATCGTGGCTGTCGGATTATAAGTTACAAATTTACATGGTAAAGAAACACACTTTACCTAACTCTACACTAGACTAAGTTATTCTTAACTATTTCCTATGTGTCAGAATATCCTAACATCTCCCCTTAAGAAAAACTTGGGATAGGATTGAAGGATTCACAAAGGTGACACAAAAGGAGCCTATTACCTATGTGTCGAAATATCCTAACAGGATATCTATAAGGCCTGATGTTTGGAGGAACACTTCCTAGAATCAAATGAATAGCATGATCATGATCACGAATAGGTGGAGATCTCAAGAAATAGATGATTTTGATGTTGGAACTTATAGTGAGCATAATTTTGTAATTACGCCTCGTTGTTCTTTCTTTAGAAGCTTTGTCATGACATTAGAGCTTATTATCTTTCCCGGCTTCCCTGCAATACACCGTAATTCGACTTCCTTTCCTTATGAAAAAAAATTCAAGAAAAGTTCTTGAAAATTAAAAGCTACCGTCCCCAAAGATTGTAACCATTGTACTCCTAGTACAACATCAGCACCTCCCATAGGAATGGAAAACATTGGACTATTCAATACATATTCCCCCATGGTTAGCTTGATATTATGGCATTTTCTAGAGAAATTTATAGTTCCTCCATTTGCAACCATCACTTGACATTCCATGCTGGGTATAGGAAATAATTCAATTCCTTGGCTACCTTACAATGAATAAAATTATGGGTACTACCTGAATCAATCAACACTATTACCTTTTTCTTCTTGATATGTCCTTATATCTTGAGAGTTTGAGGAGTGGTAATTCCTGCATATGCATTACACGATATGGTCGGACTCATTTCTTCCTCTTCTAGGGTTGGTTCATGGTGTATACCCTCTTCTTTTGAAGCTTCTTGTTCATTTTCTTCTTCCTCTTCACAATCTATGTAAAATAATTTCTTCTCAACACACTTATGACCTTTAGTGTATTATCTATCACAACTGTAGAAAAGCCCTTTTGCTCTTTTTTCTTCCAATTGTTGTGGTGTCAACCTTGTAGTTTGTGCAAATGTAGGAGTAGCAACACTTCCCTCTTTATAGACGTGAGTGGTAGGCTTCCTTGTCGCCATAATATTACATTCAATTTTTCTGGCCAACCTGAATGCCTTCTCCAATGAATCATGTTCCAAAACGCGAACTTAATGTTGGATGTTATCCTTTAAAGTACCTATGAAGAGATCAATCTTGTATTCCTCTGAAATATCAATTACCCTTATATTCAATTTTTGGAAGTCCTCAATGTGCTCCCCCAATAAACCCTTTTTTTTTAGATTTATCAAATGGCTAAAGAAGGTGTTGCTCTTTGTATCCTCATAATGTGCTATCATTTCCTTCGTAAAAATTGACCAAGTGACAATTTTTTTACGGGAGCAAAGCCATCGATACCATACAAATGTATTTTGTTCTAAATGTAAAGTTGCAATGCGTACCTTTTGTGTGTTTTGCACATTATGGAGATCAAAATATTGCTCCATCCGTAGTATCCATGTTACAGGATCCTTTCCATCAAACTTCCTCATATCCATTTTTGGAATATGGTGGTTCTTCCCTCCAACATTAGAGTTTATGAAATCACGATTAACATTTATTTTGTTCTCATCATGAGTTTCCTCTACTATCTTTTCACCATTAGGAAATATTTCTCGTATCAACTTTGCCAAACCTTCTATGTCTAATTTTAGATAATTCTTCATGTTTTGCATGTTGTCTTTCATTTTTTCATCGATCTTAGCTTCCATGCCCACTTCTATGCCATCTATCTTAGCTTCCAAACCATTCATCTTAGCTTCCATGCATTTCTTCAAACCATCCATCTTAGTTTCCATGCCTTTCTTCAACACTTCCATTTCATTTTTTGTTGCTCTTTGTGAGAGCGAAATTTTTTGCACTTGCTCTTGTAATTTTGATATGCCATGTTTCCATTCTTCGTCTTCATGAGTCATAGTAGAGAATTCTAAAGGCTTAATGGGTGTTGAATTATTTTTAGGGGCAGTTTTAGAATCCAATACTGATATCTATTCTACAATATGCCCTTGGAATCAATTCAACTTGATTCTTCAAACAAGACTTATGCAATTCGAAAAACAAAATACACACCTTTTACTTGCTTTTGAGGAGCTCGATATTGAAATTGAATTATCTCTATAATTGTGGATCCTCAATATAAAAAATTCAGCCCTGTAGTATCCCTCTTAAGCTTATTTCAAATGCCACGGGTCTAATATGATTTGGATTCTTCAAGGAAAATTTATGTCTAATCTCCCACAATGACCCAATTATGGACTGGTTTAGTAGCGTGAACTTGTACAACTTGCCATGTGTAATTGTTTCCTCCTTTGGTTCTGAAATTGATAGACAGAAAACTAAAGTCTGTGTACTTGCGGTCACTTTTTACAACATTCTAATTCGATTCTCAGAGAGAGCGCTATGAATATTTTTCCACGGTCACCTATTTTTGATGAAATTCAAAAGCCTGAAAAAGACCTAACTTCCACGGATCATATCTCCAAAAATATTGCGAACCAAGATCTGAAATTTTGTGATGATGTTCCTCAGGATTTCAGCTTCGCACTCTAAACATTTCGTCTTCTAAACATTCGTAAAAAAAAATTATAGTGAAAATTCCATGATGACCTGTTTCAGTTAAATTTAGGAGCCTACTAAAAGACCTAAATTCCACAGATTATATCTCCAAAAATATTGTGAACCAAGCTCTGAAATTTTGTGACGATGTTCCTCATGATTTTTTCTTCCCACACTAAAAATTTCAGCTTCTGAACCTTCGTAGAAACAAATTTATAGCGAGAATTCCACGATGACCTATTTGGAGCAGAGAGACCCTAGAATCCAAAGCTCTGATACCAAATGTTGTGAAACCAGCTCAGAAAATAGAAGAAAAGAGATATCAATTCCTTAGAAATAAACCACTTCGAAGGGGAAACCTCCAATACATTACATGAATGAACAATTCTTGGATGATACAAATTATAAAACCTCATTTCTATATATAGGAGTCCATGGGGCCACAATGTAATCCTAGCTGACCTAACAAAAATAATTTAAGGGCACAATAATAACAATATCGGGGTTACAGGGGTACAATAATAAAAATAAGGGGGTTACACTAACAACAATAAGGGACTATACTATTAATATAGGGACCTAACATCACCACATGAGGTTGCATAGAAATTGGTTTACTTCATATGAAGTTGTGAATGGTAGTTCTGTATTTATGGGAAATAATGTATCTTGTCATACTGTTGGGATGGGAAATGTAAAAATTAATATGTATGAAGATACAGTTAGAACATTAGTTGGGGTTAGACATGTACCTGAATTGAGGAAAATTTTGATTTCTTTGGGAGTTCTGGACTTGAATGTTTATGAGTTTATAGGTCAGAATGGAGTGTTGAAAGTATCAAAAGGTGCCCTAGGTTTTATGAAGGAAGAAAAGGTTGTAAATTTTTACAGACTCAAAGGAAGTACTCAAGTCAGTGAGGAAATGATTGTATCAGAAAAAACATAAGAAGGTTCTCGACTATGGCATCAGCAGCTGGGTCACATGAGTGAGAAATTTCTTCAGGTACTGATAAACCGCAAGTTTCTTCCTAATTTGAAATCCTTGAATTTGGATTTTTGTAAACATTGTGTGTATGGAAAACAATGTAAACAAAGATTTAAAACTGGAAGTCATAATAGTAAAGAAATTGTGTACTATATTCATTCTGATCTTTGGGGACCATTTCCTACTGTGTCTTATGGAGGTGCATTATATTTATTAACATTTATTGATGATTTCTCCCAAAAATTTTGGGTTTATATGTTGAAAAAGAAATTTGATGTGTTTAATGTTTTAAACAATTTAAAGCTATGGTGGAAAATAAAATAGGAAAATCAATTAAATGTTTAAGAACTGACAATGGCTATGAATTTACTTCTTTATAATTTGAATAATATTCTAAGGATGAAGGGATTACTAGAAATAAAATTGTTGTTTATACTCCTCGGCAAAATAGTGTGGCTAAATGTATGAATCAAACTCTTATGGAAAGAGCCAGAAGAAAAAATAGAAATGATAACCTGCCAAAGGAGTTGTGGGTGGAAGAAGTATCTACTTATTGTTATTTAGTTAACATATCACCTTTTGTTGCCATAAATTATAAAATTCGTAAAGGATTTTGGTCGAGGCATTCTTTTGATTATTCACTTTTAAGAATTTTTAGTTGTGATGCATGTGCTCTTATTCCTAGGAATCAGTGCTCAAAGTTAGATCCAAAATCGAAATTTTATGTCTTTGTTGGGTATGATTATGCAGTGAAAGGATAAGGGTTATGAGATCCTTCTTCGCGGAAGATAGTCATTAGAAGATATGTAACATTTGATGAATCGTCTCTTCTAAAATCGAATGTTGGAAAATTTGAACAGGAACAGGCATCACCAAATTAGAAAATTCAGTTGAAGACTAAACTTTTTCCAGGAATTCTAAAGGAAGGAGATACTTTTGAAGAGAAAGTTGAAGAAGAAAAGGAAACTGTAGAATTTCCAGAACCAATTCAGCAACCAGTCACTCTAAGAAGGTCTACAAGGGAAAGAAGAACATCCAATATGTATGAAGATTATGCTTCATCTTTTGCGTTGATTACTAAATATGGGGAACCTTCTTGTTATTAGGAATTAGTGGATGATGCAGACAACGAAAAATGGAAAAAAGGTTATGGAAGAAGAAATGAATTCCTTATCCAAGAACAATACTTGGGATCTTGTAAAGATTCCTAAAGGGAGAAGTGTTGTTGGATGAAAATGGGTCTTCAAATTGAAACGGAATGTTGATGGAAGTATCGAAAGGTATGAGGCGAGGCTGGCTGAAAAAGGGTATTCTCAGGTTGAAGGTATTGATTTTCATGAGATTTTTTCACCATTCATAAAACTTGTTTCTATTTGTACTGTGTTAGCACTAATTTCATTAATTGGCCTTGAGTTAGAAGAGTTAGATGTTAAAACATCTTTTCTTCATGGTGATTTTGATGAAGAGATATATATGGAACAACCAGAAGGTTTTGTACAAGGTCGCAACAGAAGATTAGTTTTCAAGCTCTGGAAATCATTGTATTGCTTGAGGCAATTGCGCAGGAAATTATACAAGAAGTTTGACTCCTTCATGGTGAGCCAGAATTTTATCAGAAGTGAGTATGATCATTATGTATACTTCAAAATTTTCAATGGAATATTCATTATCTTGGTGTTGTATGTTGACAATATGCTTATTGCAAGCAAACACATGAAATAAATCAACAGGTTAAAGTCTCAACTCTCTAGGAATTTTGATATGAATGATCTTGGAGCAGAAAAACATATCTTGGGCATGGAGATACATAGATATAGGAATAATATTAAGCTTTGGTTAGCACAGCAAAAATATGTGGAGAAATTAATTGAAAATTCTTGTATGACCAATGTGAAACATGTTAATGTTCCGTTAGCTTCCTATTTTAATCTTTCTTCGGTTTCGAGTCCTAAAACTAATTAATAAAATAAGTATATGTCTCGTGTACCATATGAAAATGCAG
Organism: Pinus albicaulis; assembly: GCA_034641835.2. Lineage (NCBI taxonomy): Eukaryota > Viridiplantae > Streptophyta > Pinopsida > Pinales > Pinaceae > Pinus > Pinus albicaulis. The sequence goes on from CM076569.1 coordinate 204,047,368, forward strand.
TAAGCAACCTAATGTATGTGATGGTATCTAAAAAAACTGACATTTCACATGCAGTTGGAGTTGTCAGCATGTTCATGGCAAATCCATGGCAAGAACATTGGTGAGCAATGAAATGGGTGCTTCGGTATTTGAGAGGCACAAGTGACCATTGCATCATCTTTCATGGTCATGAAGGTTTATTCTGTGGATATGTGGATGCTGATTATGCAGGTGATTAGACAAAAGGAGGTCTACTACAGGTTATGTTTTTACTCTTGCAGGTGGAGCAATCATCTGGATGTCAAAGATTCAAGCAAGAGTTTCTTTTTCTACTAATGAAGTAGAGTATATATCTGCAAGAGATGCCTATAAAGAGGCAATCTGTTTAAAAGGTCTACTTGATGAGATTGGAAGGATGCAGGAGAAATTGAATGTGTTTTGTGACAGTCAGAGTGCTATTCATTTGGCTACAAGTCCAGCTTATCACAGCAAGGCCAAGCACATTGATGTAAGGTATCACTTTGTGATACATGTGATCGATGGTGGAAAATTAGTTCTCAAGAAGGTCCATTGACAAGAGATTCATGCAGACATATTCATGAAGTCAGTTATAGTAGAGAAGATGAGATGGTGTCTGGCTTCTCTTGGCTTGGAGAAGAGATGACGAATAGGCATGGGCAAGTGATTAGGAAAATTGTTGTCAAGGTGGAGCTTGTTGAAGTGTGACAACAAATAAAGTAATTAATGTAATTATGGGAAAATTTAGTTATTACCATTCAATCAATTGTATAACGAGAAGGGGTTATGTAATTAAGTAGCCCATATTAATTGGGTTGGCTCGAGAGGCTTGTTACTATCGAGAATAATTCTTGATTAATATAAGTTTCCAAACCCTTTCCCCGTGGAGGTTTCCTTGACAAACTGTCAAGGTTTTACCACATAAATTTGTGTGTTTGCTTGTGTGTGTATTTTATTCGGTTTCATTCATTTCTTTCTAGTTTTTATAACTGTTGGGATCAATAAATAGTGACCTTATGTAAATAGTAAGTAGTTAGGTAGAAACAAAATAGAATGACCAAAGGAGCTTACACAAAATATTGATTCATATGTCACTCCTCCATTGCAACAAGAAACATGGATCTTTATGCTTTTCTTTGCATATTATTCACATGACACAAACTCTCCAAGGTTCACAAATGATGTTCCTATGATAGAAGGCTTAGTATTTGGTTCATGTATCAAATTATGCAAGTTCCACATGACTCCAGCATCAAAAAACCCATCGTTTTCAGGGGAAAACAATATTCACAATAATCACTATGTCTTAAAAATATATCCCTTTAAAGTTTATCTCTCCCCACATATATAAATTAACAGAAAAATAAATGCACAAAAAAAATAATTATGAGTTTAGAAGGTTTCAAAAGCACAAACATGTGTGTAAAGCTTCAAACTTTCATTCAGTTCTTTCATTGATAAGGTTAAATGTCAAATATAGCCCATGTTGAAAGAGTATTTGTATCACACCATAGACCTAATTTTCTACAATTTTTTCTACACAAGGTGTTGGAAAACTTAGTAGGTTATCCAATGGCCACTTCTAATATTTTCACTAGGAAAATGTGGCTACTCATAGCCGCTAAATTCATGCATATTTTACCCATAAAAACAGTGGTTTTTAACCCATGCAAAAAAAAAATTGTCCAAGTTGTAATGGGTGTGAAATGGGCATCAAAGTTAAAGCCCATGCTATCTAGAATATTTTTCCAATATGCATAAAATAATTCAATTAATCCATCATATTTTAGAACATATTTAAGTCACTAACTTATTGTTAACACCATTTTGTTTTAACTTGAGAGCACACAAATGCAACGAAGCATAGAAATTGTGCATAACCTTACAAAAGACTCAGGAGTGGAAATCCACGAGTCAACAAAGGCATGAGGTAGCCTGTATAAATTAATTTTTTCTCCATGTTATCATTAGAACCAACTAGATTTAGCTTGCAACTACAGTAATTAAGATACTACCCCACTATTTTACTCTTGCATTCTACTATCAATTCAAGTTAAGTTCATTACCCATAGATTCATGTCTCTTACAACAGGGGTCTTGAACTTACAAATGTCATAGTGTCTTCTGAGCACCCAGCAAGTCTACCCACCTTGGCTAAAAATCAAAACAAGCTTGGGTGGTAAATATTCTAGTGAATGGATTTTTCACTTCATACTCATGCCCCTTCATATGTGGATGAAGATAAGATAAGATGCATGTATTGATGTACAACTTATGACCACTAAATTAGGTCAATGGGATTGTGTTTAGGTACGATTATGTCTACACCAAGAGGAATCACAAAACCCTAGCTATCATCTATTAAACCCTAACCCGCTTTTTCCTGGTTGATGGTGATGTCCAACAAGTAGATCAATATAGGTCGAGGTCTGGTAAACCCTTTTGATGAGAGTGCATGAAAATAATTCCCTCAAATCTATGCAGCATCACCACATATAGGAACCTTCTTACACAATTTGGATACAAATGTCTAGGGTTTACTGTGCAAGAAACAAGAGGCCTGCATCCAGGAAAACTATGATCAAGGTGTGGTCCTTAATTACTTTGTTCAAGGTACAATGAAATTCACATATGACTAGAAAAATGTGGAGGTTTTTATTATTTTTGTGGCTCACCAGTCCTATGCCTCCTTCACATTGATGAATTGGGATCAAATCACAGAGAATATACAGATAACAATAACATAGTGCATGCAAGAGAAGCTCAGGGACATAAACTTAGTGAGACAGGGGACCCCTACACACCTGCAGCTCAATGAGGAATGTAGTAATGTAGTCTATGTAGTCTATATAAGAGCTCTATGTAGTCTATGTAAGAGGTCTATGTAGTCTATATAGTTTGGTTCACATAGGAATGTAGTAGGATTGGTTGATTAATGTGAACCAAATTGTGGAAAAGGTATTCCTCCAGCAAGATACTTCTTACACTGAGAAAATTCAACCAAATTGTGGAAAGGGTCTGCTATAGACCACCGAATTCTATGTATAAGCATAGTAAATATAACACAAAAAATTAGGTTTGCAGAATCTAAGTTTTTTTCAATATCAAAAGTTGTGTGAAAATTTTTCCTTGATTGTTTACTGTGCAGACTAGAGGTTTTTGGGAGAACTCAAACTCCATAGAACTGAACTCCAAGGGAATTTTTGCCTAACTATAACACATTGTTGGATGTTTTTTATTGTGTAGGTAAAATAAATTACTACAGTCCTAAGAAATTTCCCCTCATAATTTATGTTGCTATATTTACAATGTTACATACACTTGTTACAAATAGGAAGTGTTGATGGCTTCCCCATCCCACCTGCAATTCTTATCAATAAAAATTTTTGATTCTTGTTGAGCCCCAAAGATGTCATTTCCTTTCACCAAATTTCACTTCATTCCATTTATCCTCTGTTAATTATAGGCTTAAAATATCAATAATAATTATTAAAGTTACTTTAAGAATGCATGCAATGACTGACTTACTAAACTTTTGTGGTTTTGTTGTCATGGTGATTTTTTATCAGACTTAGCTAGAGAATCCAACCATTCTGTAGCTAGTCACATATTTCGCAGCCATCTTTATGTTCACATAGGTTACAGGTGTCATTTCAAGGAAAAATGCATATGGTTAAATTACAGAACTCTCCTACATCATTCCTTTCCCTCTACGAAGTCTGAGCAAAAATCTGCAAGTGGTTATGCACGTGGAAGAAGCCAAAATTAAGAAGTAGAATTCTACAAGGACAAGGACTCTGCAGATGTCTTCAGCAAAGTACGAGTCCTCAACAGGGGTCCTAATTCGATTTTGATTGAAAAATACACCTATGTCTATTTCTACTCAATGTCAGTTATGTATTTTTCTTATAAAAATAACTCGGTGAACCGAGAGACAGTTAGTTAGTTGATGTTTTGTTGTTAGTTCTCAAAAGACCGTGATACTCTATTTTTGAAGCGTTTTTCCTTTAATAAAAGAGATAAAAATTTGATGCATGAATTGAAGCAACGTTAAGGAGTTAAGGATTCATATGCTAATCTGATGGTAGAGGGCCCCTACTGTCTGAGAGGCTTTGTGCATATTTTCTAGATAAGTGATTTTTAACTCTGTTTATTCTTAATTTAGGCAGTTTTTTGAGCATCATGTTTTTATGTTTAATTACATCAAATATTACAATCAATCCTGTTCTCATGAATTGTTCCAATATATCACTAACACGTGAATGAGATAGAGTTGTAGTACTTCGGAGGTTAATTGCATTTTAGTTCAGTCATGTTCATTGTATTTCAAGTTTTATTAGCTAGTTGTATTTTAATTTTGTTAAATTAGACTTAAAGGCCTTCATTATTTACAAACTGCTCTTGTTCTTAATCTCTTCTAACACATCATCATCATATGGACAAGAATTAGTTATATCATTTTGATTTCTTGACTATTCTGCAATTTCTCATAATTTTAAAAACAGCCCTTTTCCAAAGCTATTCCAAGATATCTCTAACCCTTGAATGAGGCTTAATAGTAACATTTTGAGTTACAGAGTGGGTTAATTCTAGTGTCATAAGTTATGTTAGTATAGGATTCCTTACTAAATTGCAGATAATCTTTTCTCAAAATATTCCAACAAATTTCTAACCATGGATAAGATTTTCTCTGTGATATTGTAAGTTGTTGTTTATTAAAGAGAACCTCATTACATCAAACTTAACCTTTTCTTAAGTTGTTCCAACATACCTCTAATGAAGTGAATTGGACTGAGTTAATGTTATGAGTTACTTTCCTTTTCAAGCTTTGCAATTTGTGAATTAGCATTTTCTGTTCTTAGGTGTCATACACAGTTTAGAGTAGATTTTGTTTTGTTTTAGTGTGATCAATAACTTCTCTTTGCCAACAATTTAGTTCTTTTCCTCTTAACACAAAAATAAAAAACCAAAAACACTAGAAAAACACTAAACACAACGAAGTAGGAAGAAGATACCTAGGCACATATAGTGCACTTCACTTCAACAGTTTAATAGCCCTGGTTGACAATTTATGACATCAATTTAGGAACACTAAGTTGAGTAGACATTTTTGTGCTGTTTCCGGGGAAGTGTAACTAGGTAGCCTTGTTTCTTACCTCCCAAAAACAATGATATGCGTAGTGAAAGAGACTCAAGGGGTAGATTCATAAGAAGCAGAAGCTTGATTCCTAGAACACCACTTGTTTCACCAAGACCAAGAGGCAGCACACCTCCAACTCAAACCTACATTCCATCCTATACTAATCACAGACTTCTAGAAGGCTTAAGATCAAATATTCCATCAGAGAGACCTTCCACTTCATCCACTGAACCTATCTTAGAAGAAGACTCAAGGACCCCTGTTAGGGAGATAAACTTTTCCACTTCCACAGAAGAATCAACTATGGCAGAAGAAGGGGGAGGAGGAGTCTTTAATGGAGAACACACACTATTTGGAGGAGGTAGAGGTAGAGGTAGAGGAGAAGGAGGTAGAGGTGCAGAAGGAGAAGGAGGTAGAGGTGAAGAAGGAGGCAAAGAAAGAGGTAGAAGGGAAATGGGAAGATATTTTGGGTTTCCTATAGTAGATGAAGAAACCAATGAAACTATGAAAAATATTTCACCCTCTGTCCTTCCAAACTTTTATGGACTCAAAATTGAAGATCCTGAAACCTTCCTATTTGAATTTGAAGTCCTATGTAGAACCTATGATTACTTACAAGATGCCCAAAAACTTAAACTATTCCCTTCAACATTGAAAGGAGCAGCATTAAAATGGTTTATGAGTTTGATCAACAGCTCTATTAGGACATGGGAAGACATGAAACAGGCATTTCTAGAGAGATATTTGGATTACTATATGCCAATCAACCATAAGGAGGAAGTGTTTAAAATGCTACAAAAAGAGGATGAAAATCTGGAAAATTTGTTGGAGAGGTTTAACTATAACATCAAAAGAGAAAAAATGGAAAACTTAGACCAAGATACTTTGAAAGCTCTCTTGTTGAAAAAAATTAGGGATGAATGGTTAGATATCCTTAATATGATGGGAAAAGGGGATATCTCTCAGCTTACATTACCTGAAATAGTTGAATTATGTATCAACCTTTCAAGAGGGAAATCTAAAACTGTAAAAGGACCAAGAGACACTGCTCTTGCAAGGGCAAGTAAGTCTGCTTCTAGGACAGTAAGTAGGGTAGAAATAGGACATATGCTTGATGAATTCAAATCTGAAATTTTAGGGAGTCTTAGTGAACAAATAGACACCCTTAAGTTACAAAACAAGCAAAAATCTGAATCTGATGCCTTAGCAATCTTTTTTCCCAAATGTAGAAAGAAGCATGCCTTGAGAGAGTGCCCTTTGGATGCAAAAGTTGTTGAGACTTGTGTAATTTGTTTAGAAAAACATGAGACCAATATTTTTCCTTCACTTCCTAGTCTTAGGGATGTCTTTCAAGAAGAAACTCCTACAAATTCCACAGAATCTCTCAATTTTATCTCTAGGAGGCCTTGGCAAGTACCTCAAACACAAGGATTCCATGATTAGCTATATAATCAACCCCCACCAAATTGGAATTCTTGGTAGCAACCTTGGCCCCAATTCCAAAATCAATCTCAAAATTGGGCACAAGGAGCACAAAATCCCTATGGAAGATACTCTCAGTACTATCAATATCCACCATCTTATCCACCATATCCAAATTTCCCTCCTCAACAAAATCATCAAAATTCACAACATCAAAATCCACCACTTCCATTACCATTTCCTCAGAAAGCAAATCAATTACCTGCCCAACCCATACCAAACCCCAACAATAAAAATCCTCAGAACACATACATGATAGAAGGCCAACAGTTTCCAACCTATTTGATTACTCCTTTAGACCTTAATGATGTTCAACTTAGGTCTGGAAGAATACTTGAAAAGAAGAAACCTTCTATAATCATACAAGAGAAAAAAAATTCTGAGGAAGATTCTCTACGGGTAAATAAAAGTCTTGAAGAGAACACATCTTTTCAAGACCCAAACATTGAAAAATCAAAACAAAAAGAACCAATAATTTCAACTCCTATATTAGATCAGCCATCAACATCCACCTCTACTCCTCCCTTTCCAGAAAGATTACAAATTGATAGGGATGTAGAAAAACAAATTATGGTACCTAATTATGATTTCCTAGATGAGCTAAGGAATGTTTGTATTAAGATCCCATTATTAAAAGCTATCAAGGAAATTCCAATCTTAGCAAAGACAATAAAGGATTTGAGCATGAAAAAAACAGGAAAAAGAATCAAAGAGACAAAGAAAATTCAACTGGCAGGAAAAATAGCAGACATCATGATGGGTAAGATTTCTATTCCAAAGTATCTAGACCCAAGAAATCCAATTGTTAAAATACACATCAATGAAATTGAGATTCAAAACACACTTATCGATTTAGGAGCAGCAATCAATATCATGAGTAGACAAATCATGGATAAACTAAAACTTCCTAATCTTATTTTTACACCCAAATTGTTACAATTAGCAGACAAATCTGTGATCAAACCTGATGGGGTAATAGAAGACATTCCAGTGTCCCTAGATTCTTGGGAGTATCCTATGGATTTTATGATCCTAACTCCTAAAAATAATCTAGGAGGACATCCAATTATATTATGAAGACCTTGGTTAACTACAGCTGATGCTTTCATTAGCTGTAGATCCGGTGATATGTACATCTCTGATGGTAGTTCAACCAAGAAATTTACCTTGTATCCTCCAGAAAAAACAATTACAGAATTAGATGATACTCAATGGATTGAGGATGAAGAATACATACAACCTCTCTTCACAATTTCAGAAATTAGTGAAGATAGCGAGATTCTAAATACCTTAGAAAATTTTGAATCCTCTTTGGAATACAAACATGAACAATTTCAAGAAGAATCCAACATTGAGTTTGTATCATCAAGACAGATGTCTCTTTACTCCATGGATAAATTTGGCAGCTCTACAATTGAGATATTTCCAGGTAAAACTTTAAACATAAACAAGAACCTAGAGAAATCTCAACAAGAAAATCTAGTCAAGATATTACAAAGACATTCTTCTGCATATGCATGGGAGTACACTGATATGAAAGGGATAAAACCTAAGACTTGCACTCATCACATCTACATAGAGGAAAATTGTAAACCAATTAGACAACCTCAAAGACGGATGAATCCAAATCTTAGGGAGATTGTTAAGGAAGAATTGCAGAAATTGTTAAATGTCAACTTTATCTATCCCATTTCAGATAGTCAGTGGGTTTCTCCTTTTGTAATTGTGCCAAAGAAAAATGGTAACTGGAGGGTATGTATTGACTACCGGGAATTAAACCAAGCTACTCTTAAAGATCATTTTCCCCTACCTTTCATAGATCAGGTGTTAGATACATTAGCTGGCAAAAAGTACTTCTCATTTTTATATGGGTTTAGTGGTTATAATCAAATTCAAGTAGCACTTGAAGATCAAGACAAAACCACATTTACCTGTCCTTGGGGTACCTATGCTTACCGAGTATTGCCATTTGGACTATGCAATGCACCTGCAACATTTCAAAGGGTAGTACTAGGAATCTTTTCAGATCTAATACATGATTGTGTAGAGGTATATATGGATGATTTCACAGTCTATGGAAACACATTTGAAGAAGCCTTAGCAAACTTGGAAAAAGTTTTAAAGAGATGTAAAGAAGCAAATATTTCACTAAGTCATGAGAAGTGTTTTATGATGTTTACTGAAGGAATTTTTATGGGGTATCACATTTCAGGGGGGGATGAGTCAAAAGTTGAAGTCATGTCTAACTTATCCGTTCCAAGTTGTCAAAAAGATGTTAGGAGTTTTTTAGGATTTACAGGATATTATCGAAGGTTTATAGAAAACTTCACCGAGATAGTGTTATGAATCTAATTCATAATTAAAGTAATAAATATAGTTATTAATAGAATAAAATAGAATAAATGTAATTACTAACTAATCAATTAGGATTATGTTAAATAGACATTAGGTTTATGAAAAGGCATGTCTAAAAGACATGCCCATTCGTGAAAAGGTACCTGCATAGGTATAAAAGGATCATTGTAATCATTCAATCATGTCTGTATATCATATCAATAAAATATTTATTATTATAAATACTGTGTATTTTTATATAATTAAAGTAAGGCATCGTCAACAATAGATGTGTAGTATTGCTACAAGATTCAAAATCTATAATCACTTACAAGTAATGGAACTATATCAAGCTATATTGAGGACAAAGCAATAATGGCACATAACATTGTTTTATTAAGGCCTCCGAACGTAGTTTACAAGCCTATGGACATACAACCAATACACTATGTGTCATTACGCATGATCGCAAAAGAATTGAACATTTAGAAAAGTTCAAGAAAACTTGAGCACTTAGAATTATGTCCAATGCAGTAACTACAATAAAAGATGAAAATAACAAAAAAATGAGAAAGCAGTTAGTTATGATAAAGGGAAATCAAATAAAACAGCCATGGAAAAGTCAACCAAATATATTCCCCCACCAATGCGTAATAAAAGTAAAAAGGAAGAGAATTGTTGGAAATGTGGAGACAAATATTTCACAGGACATAAGTGTGCAAACCAAAAACTTTATAACTGTGAAGCAGATTATAATGATGATGTAGATGTTAAATGTAAAAAAGTTTCTGCTAGCCGGAAAACTATTAAAGAAGCAAATAGGCAACAATGGAAGCAAATGGAATCCATTTCCATTGATGACTACCCGTTGAAGCAAGACAATAAGGTATGCATACAAGCGCAGAGCTGTGTGAGAGAGTATAACATTAATCAGGACACCATAATTAACACCACTGTGGAGCTCTATGAATGAAAAGGAAACGAATTATAAAGGAATTTTCTCAGTTTGGAGAAGTGGATTTAGTTAGGTTGCGTTCTGTTCCAATTTTAGATAGTAAATTGCCAAGAAAGAATGCAATCCTCAAGGGGAAGATTGATGACTCTCATAATAGTGTCCGTGCATATGTTGTTTTTAAAGATAAAGAATCAACAAATGTTGCTTTGCCACACGACCTAGTAGAGCTTGGTGGAAACCATATTCGTGGGGATAGAGCATATCCACCTTGCAAGAAACTTAAAGGCGAAACCATTTTACTTATGATTATAAGGCATCGTATTGTTCGGAATCTTCCTTTGATGTGAAGGAGGAAGAACTATATCACCTATTCCTTGGGATTAAACATTTGGAGAGTTTTAATCTATTTAAGTTATTAGAGATCCTCAAAATAGCATAGAAAAGGGCACATGTTTTTGCCCCAAGAATATTTCGTACGAGAAGGCATATGCATACTCGAATTTCTCGCGAGGGGGAGCATACGCCAAGTCTCTGTAGCGCAAGACAAAGGAACTGGGAGTTTGTTGATGTTAAGATGGTGAAAGATGAGATGCACTGAGTCCGTCTTGAAGGGCGTTCTTCGGGAAGTTTGCATTATGCGTCGACTATCTCACCCTAACATACTCTCCTTGATGGACGTTTTCTGAATAGCCCTGAAGACAAAAATGATAAAACTGACTTGTACATTGTGTCACAATTTGCTGATAGAGGTTCTATTCCGGATTTCCAAGGTCCACTATGTCCTGATGATGTCAAGCATCTCCTGCGGCAGATACTGGAGGGGCTTAAATATATGCATTTCTGCAATGTCTGGCACATGATATAAAGCCTTGAAATGGGACAGGGACAGTCACCCTTTGACTGCCAAGACGAGACTTCAATCTTTTCGCGCCCGTCCAAGGGTAACCAGCGATGTAACAATCAAAGATGTTATTCAATATCTGTTAGGGCACCTACTTATCATGCTCCAGAACTTATCATATCACTTGGAAACTATGACTCAGGAATAGACATCTGGGGAGCAGGCTGCATTTTTTGGAAATTGTTGAAGTTGTCTTCTCCTGGAAAACTTCAAATAAAGCATATCTTCCAACAAAAGGACACCAAGGATAAACATCCTGAATCTCAGGAGAAATTACCTGATTCTGAATTGGAGTATAGTCTCAAAATCTCACCTGCAGCATCTCGTTCGATTTTTCTCCAATGGGAATCGCCATGGCAACTGCCCTTTTTAAGGGTGCAGGTCAATCCAAAAATTAGCCTGATGCTAAGAAAGGCCTTTATGAAGTCGATGGTAGGTCCATGGAAAAGTAGTATGCAGAACGTGATGACAAAGGTGACCAAGTAATATCAAATATGCTATCGAAACCACCTCGCTAACTATCCTCCAAAGGCATAGACCTGCACGTTTCCACGATTTTCTCGGCGAAGGAATTTTCAATTCGTATTCCGAGTCATGGAGGTTCCAGCGCAAGATCTCCAACCTGGAATTCAATTTCCGAAACTTCCGCTTTCATGACCATGTCTGCGTTAGAGAAGGGTTGAAATTCACGGACTGTCCAACCAAATCGTTGTTTTGTCATGATATCTTCATAGCCTATTGCTCTGCGCTGCATTCACGAGCAGTTTTCAAAGGTGTTAGAGATGTCCGTCAATCTGCCGGCTGGAGGCTTACAGCAATAGCGTATCAAGGTTCGAGCAGACGTGTCAAATCAGCGTGAATTTTCCAAGCTTGTCTGACATACATTAATTATATATATATATATATATATATATATATATATATATATATATATATATATATATGTGACATAATATTATTAATATAATTATATAATAATATTAATTTTTAATTTTTTTTTATTAATTTAATTAATTAAAAGTGCTATTTAATTAATTAAATTAATGAAAAAAAAAGGGGAAGAAGATAAAATATATATATAAAGGAGTTAAATATATATATATATATATATATATATTCAATTTCCGTCTTAAGGAAGGAAAAAAGTTATTATTAGAAGGAAAAAAAAAATGAGAACATGGATTTAGGACGATGTGAAAAGCACAAAGAAGGTACCAGTGATTTAAGACATGCTTAGCAGATAAATTCAAGTAAAGGGAAGTGTCGAAAAGTTAAGCTTTGAGGACAAAGCTTTTCAAAGAAGGAGGCAATGTTATGAATCTAATTCATAACTAAAGTAATAAATATAGTTATTAATAGAATAAAATAGAATAAATGTAATTACTAACTAATCAATTAGGATTATGTTAAATAATCATTCTAGGTTAATGAAAAGGCATGTCTAAAAGACATGCCTGTTCATGAAAAGGTACCTGCATAGGTATAAAAGCGGGACCTCATTGTAATTATTCAATCATGTCATATCTTATCAATAAAATATTATTATTATAAATACCTGCTGTGTATTTTTATAATTAAACTTATTTCTGCTATCAAGCCAACAAGCGGTACAAGTCTTAATTTCCAAGCATAAAGAGATCCAAATCTGATAACTTCCGTCGCTACGTATAGTGTCTCCACTTTTCAAATTACTTACCAAGGATTGTGAATTCAAGTGGAATCTTGATTGCCAGTTAGCCTTTGAGACCCTGAAAACAAAAATCTCTGAAGCACCTATTTTAAGGGGACCTAACTGGAAATTACCTTTTCATATTTCAACAGATGCCTCAGATACAGCTTTAGGAGCTGTATTGGGACAAAAAGACCCGATTCCTTATGCCATCTACTATACAAGTAAAAATTTGACCCCTTCGGAGTTAAATTATACTGTAACTGAAAAAGAGTTCTTAGTTGTTGTTCATGCTATAAATAAACTTAGACACTATATAACAGGCTATGAAACTTTTTTTCACACAGATCGCTCTGCAATTAAATATCTAATGAACAAATCAATTGCTAATGGAAGAGTCATAAGATGGTTATTGCTTTTACAGGAATTTAACATCACCATTCTAGATAGGCCTGGAAAAAAAAATACAGTAATTTATTTCCTATCTAGACTCCAAAACATTAAAGACAATACTCCAGTTGAAGATCAATTCCCTGATGAATATCTTTTTGCAATTTCTACTCAAACTCCTTGGTTTGTTGACATTGCCAATTATCTAGTTTCAAGGAAATTTCCTTCAATTATGAATGCAAGAGATAAAAGAAAGATCATTTATGACATTGCAAAATATTCATGGGTTGCTAATGAGTTATACAAAACAGGTCCAGACTTTTTTATTAGGAGATGTGTTTGAGAAGACAAGATGCTTGAGATCCTCAAGGCATGTCATGATGAACCTTGTGGTGGACACTTTGCTGATAAAAGGACAGCTTATAAGATCCTTCATTTAGGATACTATTGGCCATCCCTCTTTAAAGATGCTAAAAGGTATGTCAAAAGGTGTGACACCGCTAAAGGGTAGGGAACCTTCTCCTTCGTGTGAGATGCCAATGATGTCATCGTTGTACCTCTCTGCACATATCGAACCTTTTGTGCCAGGCTTTTAGATTTTTTGTAGGACCTATTAGTCCTCCATCAAGACAGAAGAAATATATATTAGTTTGCACCGATTATGCTACTAAATGGGTAGAGTGTGCTGCCACTGACAAACATTACCGAAGCATCTCGTAGTTAATTTTCTTTTTGAGGATATTTTTACTCATATTAGTGTCCCAAGAGAAATTGTTAATAATCAAGGAGCTCAATTCACATCAAGGCTAGTGGAACAAATGGTGGAGAGGTACAAAATCAGACACAGAAAATCTAATCCCCATCATCCACAAGCAAATGGCCAAGTGGAATATACTAATAAGGTAATTGAAGGGATCCTAACAAAGACTGTTCATTTACATAGAAGAGAATGGGCAGACATGCTTCCTGAAGCCTTGTGTTCCTATAGAACTACATGGAGAAGCACAACAGGTCATACCCCTTATGAACTTGTTTATGGAAAACAAGTCTTGTTTCCCATAGAGTTTCAGATTCAAACTTTTAAAATGGCAGTCCAACTAGGACTTGATCTAACAGAAGAACAAAAGCACATATTGGAGCAGATTAATGAATTGGATGAGATCAGATAGGATGCAGTCCAGAGAACAAATATAGTCCAACAAAAAAGGACTAGATGGCATGATAATTACATTAAGGAAAAGAAATTCAAAGAAGGTGACTGGGCCCTCTTGTTTGATTCAAATTTCAAAGATTTTCAAGGTAAATTCCAAACACATTGGCTTGGGCCATATGAAATTGTGAAATTTTTTGACAATGGAGCAATAAAAATCAGGACAATAGATGAAGATAAGGTCACTTTTCTTGTAAATGGTCATAGATTGAAGCTGTATCATAAGCCACTTTCAAGAGAATAATTTGTCAAGAGATTCCAAGAGAACATTGATGTGAAGTTAATGAAGAAGAATCCTTCTTCTTCATCAACTTAATTGTATTTTCTTAAATCAGATGATGAAAAAAAAAAAAAGTATGAACTTGAAAACTAATCATTGATTAGCATGTTTATACAAAAAATATAAAGTGAAAATCAGAATCCTTCTGACACTTTAGCTTTTCAAAATTGTTCTTTTCCTGCAAACAACTATCATAAAATCATAAGTGCATGCCCACTTTACATATCACATTCCACTTATGATCCATTTCACTTCATCACATCTCACTTCATCCATATTCCATTCACTCCATTCATCCATACTTCATTCACTCCATTTCATGATCCATCTCATTTTCATTTCAAATTTTCAAAATTGATCTCTTTCTGCAATTGAGTATTACAAATCATAAGTTGCAGGCCACTTTTCATATTTCATTTCACTCCACATTTGTGATCTATTTCATTCCATCATATTCCACTTCGTTCATGTTTCATTCCATTATAGTTCATGATCCATTTTCATCTTATACTTCATTCCATCCATATTTCAAATCATTTCATTCCATGTTTCAAAGCTTTCACAGGTACATTCTGCAGCCAGACATTCCGCAGCCAAGCATTCTGCAGCTGAATATTCTGCAGCCAACTATCCAGCAACCACGTGTTCAGCAGCAAATTGATCCTGCACACCTATGTCAACAAGCAAAATCAAAAAGATTATGAAGACTGAAAGATCAATGATTTTCAAAGGAAAGACCAAGCATATTGAAAAAGCAAAAATCAAAAGAAGGGCTAAGGTAAAATTGTGAAATTATTATGATAACAGATTATGAAATATATAGTAAAGTTAAGTTATATGTATGTTTCATAAAGTTATTTTGATTATTTGTATTGATCAAGCCTATCATAAAATCCTTGGACAAAATCCCTTCCATTCCGCCATATCAAATCATCATTTATTAAAAATTAACGGTGAGTACTTGAAGTGACCTATTAGGTCACGTCACTAACCCGAAATATTCAGTGATAATTTTGAAATCCTCATGGGATTTCTCCACGGTATTTTACTTCATGACAGCTCTCAAACTCATTTATTCATATGATTTACCCTCATCGTATTTCACTCATTCCATATCCACTTCATGTCATTTTTTTTTCCATAGCCAATTACTGACTGCAGAAACAGAGAAGTCATCTTTGGGGTGAAAACAACCTTCTACAGCCATTTTTACGTTGAATAGGAGAGCAGTAACGGAGCAGTAAATTGAAGATTGAGAAAAGAAGCCATGGGACTCATTGTAAGGTCTGAACCAGTCAGAACCAAATACCTAGAAGGGTACCCACAAATTAAAAAGATGTTACAGCAGGTCGGATGGCTACAGTTTTTGGAGAAGTTCAATGATTTTCATAAGGAGGTCACCAAGTCATTTTCCCGGTCATTCAACAGGTCAGAAGTTGAAATAGGTGATGTCAAGTTCATTATCACAGAATCCTTCATAGCAGAGGCAGCAGAATTACCAAGGCAAGGTGAACGATGGTTCAAAAACAAAGAGTTCCACAATGAAGCATGGAGGCAGATGCTAAAAACACCAGGTATGGATATCTCAGTTTTCAAGAAAGGTATTCCTAGTTCAGCCTTAAAGAATAAATGGCGAAATATGTTGCTAATTCTGCAAAAGTTTATAACTTGTGAGGGAATGTTTGGTACCCTATATGTTTATCACATTTGACTTATGATGCATTTATTAGATGAAGAAATCAATTTACCCTTTTTCTTACTCCATAGCCTAAAGAGAATGGCTTCTAATGTCCAGAAGAGGGTTCAGTTCTTGGAAACCACCCTATATCACCATGGCCTAGTTAAAATCTTAATTGAGCATCATTTAAAAAAGGTGGGAGACAGTTGGGATGAGTTCCTCTTGAGGAATCATTTTGAAGAACCTAAATAAACTCCATCTGAAGGAAAACTTGTAAGAAGAAGCAGGAGAGGAAAATTTTCCAAATCTGTTGAAATTAAAACTGGTAAATCCATACAAGAAGACAGTGAGGAGATTATCTCTGAAAAATTGGCTGAAATCAAGAAACAGCTTAAAAAGGAGAAGATAATAAGGAAGTATGCTAAGGAGAGAGGTGAGGGACCATCTAAACTAAGAAGAAGCCATAGGCTTAGAGGCATATTGAAGAAAACAGGGGTTAAGCAAATGGGAATCATAGATATTGAGGATGAAGAGACACCAACTGATAGATCTCCTGAGTACCAGTATGAAGAGGATCTTGATAGAGGAACTCCGGAGGTAGACCCAACACAACAACAAATCTATAATTATGTTGAGTCATTGGAAAAGAGAGCCTTAGAAAACAGAGGAATAACTCCTAGCCCACAAGAGTCTTCCATTGAAGTGTTGAGAAGGGATAAATATGAACTGGAAGTACTTAATAGGCACATAAAAAATGAAAATGAAATCTTAAGGGAACAAGTCAAGCTGAAAAGTAACATGAACACAACTCTCTCTCTGCAAATGGAAAAATTGTACAAGGCTAGTGAGAAGATGAAGAAGAAAAATAAAAAGTTGAGCAGGGCACTTATAAACCTGAGGTTCAAATTGGTCATAAGGAAGCCTAGGATGCCATTAAACATCAAGAAAAGCAGAAAAAGGAAGCTAGATGTCCTAGCAGAAGTTTCAGAATACATGGATTGGTTTCATGAGGACATGCAAAAGCTTTGCAGTGGGGGTATGTTGAGCCCCAAAGATGTCCTTTCCTTTCACTAAATTTCACTTCATTCCATTTATCCTCTATTAATTATAGGCTTAAAAGATCAATAGGAATGATTAAATTTACTATAAGAATGCATGCAATAACTGACTTACTAAACTTTTGTGGTCTTGTTGTTCTAGTGATTTTTGACTAGACTTAGCTACAGAATGCAACCATTCTGTAGCTAGTCGCATATTCCACAGCTATCTTTATGTTCACATAGGTTACAGGTGTCACTTAAAGGAAAAACGCATATGGTTGAATTCCAGAACTCACCTACATCATTCCTTGCCCTCTACGAAGTCTGAGCAAAAATCTGCAAGTGGTTATGCACATGGAGGAAGCCAAAACTAAGAAGTAGACTTCTACAAGGACAAGGACTCTGCAGATGTCTTCAGTAAAGTACGA
This sequence comes from Pinus albicaulis, assembly GCA_034641835.2. NCBI lineage: Eukaryota > Viridiplantae > Streptophyta > Pinopsida > Pinales > Pinaceae > Pinus > Pinus albicaulis. Next base: position 204,064,872 of record CM076569.1, read on the forward strand.
GTCCTCAACAGGAGTTCTAATTCGATTTTGATTGAAAAATACACCTATGCCTATTTCTCCTCAATGACAGTTATGTATTTGCTTATAAGAATAACTCGGTGAACCGAGAAACAGTTAGTTAGTTGATGTTTTGTTTTTAGTCCTCCAAGACTGTAATACTCTGTTTCTGAGTGTTTTCCTTTAATGAAAGAAGTAAAAATTTGATGCATGATCTGAAGAAACTTTGAGGATTTAAGGATTCGTGTGCCAATCTAGTGGTAGAGGGCCCCTACTATCCGAAAGGCTTTGTGCATATTTTCTAGATAAGTAACTTTAGCTCTGTTTCGTTTTTAATCTAGGCAATTTTCTGAGCATCATGTTTTATGTTTACTTACATCGAATATTGAAATCAATCTTGTTCCCATGAACTGTTCCAATATATCACTAACACGTGAATGAGATAGAGATGTAATACTTCGGAGGTTAATTTCATTTTAGTGCAATTCTGTTCATTGTATTTCAAGTTTTATTAGCTAGTTGTATTCTAGTTCTGTTAAATTAGACTTAAAGGCCTTCATTATTTACAAAATGCTCTTGTTCTTAATTTCTTTTAACACATCATCATCATATGGACAAGAATTAGTTATATCATTTTGAAGTTCTTGAATATTCTGCAATTTCTCATAATTTTACAAACAACCTTTTACCAAAGCTATTCCAAGAGATCTCTAACCCTTGAATGAGGCTTAATAGTAACATTTTGAGTTGCAGAGTGGGTTAATTCTAATGTCATAAGTTATGTTAGCATAGGATTCCTTACTAAATTGCAGATAATCTTTTCTCAAAGTATTCCAACAAATTTCTAACCATGGATAAGATTTTCTCTATGATATTGTAAGTTGTTGTTTATTAAAGAGAACCTCATTACATCAAACTTAACCTTTTCTTAAGTTGTTCCAACATACCTCTAATGAAGTGAATTGGACTGAGTTAATGTTATGAGTTACTTTCCTTGTCAAGCTTTGCAATTTTTGAATTAGCATTTTCTATTCCTAGGTGTCATACACAGTTTAGAGTAGATTTTGTTTTGTTTTAGTGTGATCAGTGCTATTCTCTTTGCCAACAATTTAGTTCTTTTCCTCTTAACACAAAAATACAAAACCAAAAACACTAGAAAAACACTAAACACAATGAAGTAGGAAGAAGATACGTAGGCACATATAGTGCACTTCACTTCAACAATTTACTAGCCCTGGTTGACAATTTATGACATCAATTTAGGAACACTAAGTTGAGTAGACAATTCTTGTCAGCAAGACTATTTGAGTTTGCCTCTTTGACACCTATCAACCCTTTCATATCTACAAAAATAGTTGAATATGCATCCATAGTTCCAAATTTATTTGTCTCACTTAAATATTTTTGTACACCCCACAGTAGCCTAGAAGCTACCTTATGAACTTTTTTATAATTAGATTAATATCCTATTACATCTTCTCAGTATTCACTTTTCACATTAGTTGCTTAGGAGTACTCAACAATTTGGGGAAGTAAACCTTGCATATGATGTGGGAAAACTATTACTAACTCATTAACAACAAATGATACATCAACACAACAATTACACTTCATTTTTAGAATATATAATAGGACAACCTAACCCTTACACTTTGTAGTATACCATGAACATGAAATTTCGTAAACCATAACAATCTTCTGTGTTCATATCTAAAATAAGGCTTCCATGTGGCATGGTTTGGATTTAAATTTTGCATCCATGTTCTATTTAAGTGCAGAATGGGAACTGCCTTCTTTGTTTGCATGATCTATTGTCTAAACACCACCCAATAGTCATCCAATAGAACTATGGCGAGACTTGTTCTTCTGATCCATTCCCCCAACTTGATTCGAACATCCTTGAACATACCAAAAATTACCTGCTCATCTGAGTTAATGGATTTGAATGACGTTTGAACTGGCTCAATAAAATCATAGACTCCTCACCACATCCTCTCTCACAAATTTATGGGTTGTGGCACTCCATCTACTTCCACCGTAAAATTGATATTCAATGCAAATATATCTTCCTACATCCAGATACAACATAGTGCTAAGTAATTTGAACCAAACTATGGAAGAGGTCTTCCTCCAGCAAGATACATCATACAACAAAGAGCTGGAAAAAGTCCACCAAATTGTAGAAAGGGTCTGCTATAGACCACTGAATTCTGTGCATAAGCACAGTAAATATAACACCAAAACTTAGGTTTGTAGAGACTAAGTTAAACCTAAGTTTTGGTCATTATCAAAATTTGTGTGAAATTTGTTCTTAGATTGTTTACTGTGCAGAAGACTAGAGGTTTCTTTGAGAACTCAAACTCTGGAGTATTGAACTCCAAGGAAATTCTTGCCTAGCTACAACACATTGTTGGATGTTTTCTACTATAAACGAAATTTCTACAGTCCTAAGAAATGCTCCCTCATAATTTTTTTTTCTATATTTACACTTGTATTCATTTGAAATAATTAATAATAATAATCTTCTATTTTTAAAGTCACTGCCTAGCCAAATACTAAATTTTCTCATCATCAAATAAATGAAAATCCCAACACTAAGCAGTGCGGGCTTCACATTGGTCTAAATCTTCTAGATTCCATTTTTGGCTAAACTTTTTTCTAACCATATTATATTCTTAAGGCACCATCCTCCTTGTGCTTTAGCAATGGCCATAGAATTCCAAGCAGTGAGAGAAGATGCTTTTCTTTCTTCTTTCCATTTAATAAAAATATTTTGGTTATCTACTTTATTTTACGAAGGGTACCAAGGGAGGATCCATGTTAGAGAAGCCTAGAATATTTGGGTGGCTTATAGGATAAATTTACACGACATTAGTCTCCCCATCCTAGATATTCATTTACCACTAGATTTTCATTTTTCCCCACCATTTCTAAGAGCCATCTCCAGTTTGTTTTTTTACATCTATTTGTTTTAAGGTGATTCAGTGCACTGCTACATACACCTATTACAAATAGGAAGTGTTGATGGCTTCCCATGCCATCTGCAATTCTTATCAATAAAATTTCATGATTCTGGTCAGCAAGACTATTTGAGTTTTCCTCTTTGACACCTATCAACCCTTTCATATCTACAAAAATAGTTTAATATACTTCCATAGTTCCAAATTTATTTGTCTCACTTAAATATTTTTGTACACACCCCAGAATCCATGAGACGGATTAGTGAAGCCACATCAAGCCACTACATGTGTAACCCCAACGGTGTTAATACATGGAGAACTGAACCAATCAATTACTCTGAATGACCCAAACATACTTGCAGTGTTGTCTGAAAAGAGACTCCATATTGTTCAAAATTATTGTGCATGGTAAGGTTTATACTATTTACTTTTTAGGACATATCTTATATTCCACTTAACTTCTATAATGCAGTAATTATTTCATACAAGAGATATCCAAAGTAAACAAGAAACAACATACTATCTAAAGTATGCAATTAATTTTTGTCACGAAAAGCTATTTAAAACCAGCAGTTGAAAATTTTGCCAAATGGAAATGCTTCAAGTTTGTTTAGAAGTGGTTTTGTGTGAAAATTATCATGGAAAGTGATTTTTTCCTCACGTTTACATACCAGACTTTGTTTGAAAGGCCAGTTGGACAATAAGATAAATGTTTCAAGGATTCCAGTTAAAACAATGATAAATGTTGTATATTTAACCAATGTAATTTTATGCAAATAGCTATAGGGTTAAGCAATGAAATTTCAAGTTTTCCAGTTTGAGATAGGTTGTGTTTTCAGCGTTTAACACACACATTGATAATTCAAAGGCCTATCATCTCAGTATATACTGAATTCTTGATGACTAGTTAGAAATCCTAAGAAGTGGGCTAAAATTGCATGATTCTCGATATGCAAAATGAATTTACTCAATAAATCAACACAAAAATATAGAGAATATCTTTAAGGTAGGGCACGAGCCTCAAACATGACACACTCTCCCTTCACAGGTGTACGACAGGGATAGAATTGGAAATACAAGGGCCAGTGGTAGTAACCACCCTACCTCAAACAAGAGTGCATTACAGAACATAGATACAAGCAATCAAATATGCCCGCGACCTACAATATGTGTCATGCATGCATTCAACCCTACCCTCAATAATGACAACCGTAGAATCTATACAGATGAATACCCGTGAATTCAACCCTACCCTCGATTTCCTAGAATGATAGAGGGTGATTGCAACTAAATAGTAGGAAATCGGGGAAATTGCAACCAACTAGTAGGAAATTGGGGCGATTGCATCCAAATACGACCTCAAAATCGGGGGCGATTGTAGGAAAATACAACCTCCAAACCAGGCGAATCGGGCCTTTGTATTGTTTATGGGGCTTATTTTTTAGGGCTAAAATGTAATAATTATTTATTTTTTAAATCATTTTTGGGCTAATTATAGAAAAAGGGTCTAATATAAAAAAAGTTTCCTTTCTAAAATATAAAACCCCTTAAATTTTGCCTTTGGGCTAAGATTCGCCCCTAAAAATTTCTATGATGGTATGGAGTGATGGTTAGGGATGGTAAACATAGGTAGGAAAAAAAATCAGGCCTTTTTAGGGTTAGGGAGCCTTAGATGAGCTTACTTAGCCTTGGGTATCTTTCGTGTAGCATGACATGGTTTCCTATGCACTACAGGAAATCCTGTAGAAGCCTAGGACATCCTGTAGCACTGCATATAATAGGAGAAAATTGGTATTTTTGCTCACGTGATGGTAGAAATGAATGAAGGAATGCATGTTGGGGTTTTACATGGAGTGGATAGGTATAGGAGAGAGAGAGATGGAAGAAATGTTGCTCCCTTTGTCCATATTTCCCTTGTTCATTAACCTGTAAAACATAAGCAAGTTAGTGCATAGGTGTTATTTCACTCTTTTGGATTTTCTTTTTCTTTTTATTTTTTTTATTTGAAGTCAGGTGGGTTGCCTCAGTAGAGGTTTTCACCCCACAAGCCTGCCTTGGGCGCCTCAAAGAGGTTTTAACCCAAGGATATTTTATTTCTCTGTTTTTTCTTTGCTTTTCTCCAAGATTTCCTCATGAAGGTTTTCAATCCAAGAGTTGGCCTTGGATGCCTTGGGAAGGTTTTCACACAGGACTCTTTATTTTTATTTTATTTTCTAAGAAACTGAGGGGCTGGAAACTATGGAGCCTCCAATTACATTCACCTCTTTTTTTATTGTATTGATAAATTTAGCCTTAGACAGAGGCTTCTTGTACATATTTAGCCTATAACCATTGACAAGGTTAGGGATCCCCTCCTCATCTATGGTCCTGATCTGAACAACCCAATTGTCATGGTATTTATCCACTTGATAAGATCCTAACCATATGGTCGTTAACTTTCCCTTTAAGTCCTTGAATCTGGAGTCATAGAGAATATCCCAGTCTCCTTCCTGAAATTTCTTCTCTTTGATGTGCTTTTCATGCCAAATTTTCCTTTGCAACTGGATTACTTTTGTGTGAAGGATGCCCTGTATTCTAAATTCATCCAAACCATTCAATTGAAGCAGTCTTACTTGTTGTTCCTTTTCGATTTCCAAGTCCAACTGAGCTTTCATTCTAAGGGTGTTATACTCAAACTCAATGGAAAGAAAATGTTTCTTCCCATAAACTAGATCATATGGAGTAAACCTTGTAGTTGTCTTCCAGGTGATATTGTAAGACCAAGTCGCCTCCACCAATCTGTCTACCCAATATTTTATGTTATTGCTCACAAATATGGTGAGGATCTTCTCCAAGGCTCTACTTATCACTTCCACCTGACCATTTCCTTGAGAATGATAGGCAGCAGAATTCTCGTGCTTTATTTTATGTTGCCTCACGAGGTTCTCAATGAGATGAGATATAAATTGAGCCCCTTGATTAGTGACTACCTATCCAGGGTATCCAAACTTATAGAGCACATTCTCTCTCAAAAACTTAGCCACCTTCTCTTTCCTTTTTTTCCTTTGAATCCCTTGTTTCATCCCACTTGGAAAATTAATCAGTGCAGACTACGATGAATCTTTTCTGCCAGGATGGTGGATCAATGGGTCCAATGAATTCCATGCCACACTTTTCAAATGGCTCTAAATCCACCCGAGGTTGTAAATACATTTCATCCCTGGGTGTAGGTATCCCCATCCTCTGATATTGATCACATCTACTAGTGTATCTCTTAGCATCTTGGTGGAGGGTGGGCCAATAATAGCCAGCTTGCAAGGCTTTGAAGGTTGTCTACTTAGCAGCAAAATGACCCCCACAGGGACCATCATGACATGCTGAGAGGATTTCAAATACCTCCTCTTCCCTCACACATCTTCTGAAAATTTGATTTGTACCCAATTTGAAGAGGTTTCCACCAATCTAAGTGAAATGGGCACTTTTTCTTATAATTTTGTTCTTTTCTTTGGATGAAATGTTTGGAGGGAACCTCTCAGCAACTAGGTAGTTGGCTATGTCAAAAAACCAAGGAGAGAGTGTTGAGATAGCAAATAGGTGTTCATCTGGAAGCTGATCATCCAACATCCCTTCCTCATCTGCAGATAAAGCTAGTCTAGATAAGAAGTCTGCAACAACATTTTCCTTTCCTGGTTTATCAACAATTGTCAAATCAAACTGCTGCAATAACAACAACCATCTAATGATTATAGCATTAACATCAATTTTATTCATTAATTACTTGATTGCAACATGGTCAATATGTACAAAAGTATGATAACCAATAATACAATGCCTGAATTTATTTAGGGAATGGAAAATAGCTAAGAGCTCATTTTCAATGATAGTATAGTTAAGTTCAACCTTGGACAAATTCCTGCTAATGAAATAAATGGAATAGGGTAATTTATCTTCCAATTGTCCCAATATTTCCCCCACAACTTTATCTAATGCATATGTATGAATGTGGAAGGTCAAAGCCCAATTGGGACCTTGAAGTATAGGGTCAGTGGTTAGTTTTTCCTTGATGAGATCAAAAGTGTCCTCACAAAGAATAGACCAGAAAAACTCAGAATCCTTGGTTACAATCCAAATAATGGTGAAGCCACATTAGAGGAAATTTCAGCCTAAAAGTGCCCAGGAAATTTTCATGTAATTTCCATGTCATTATATGTAAACCAATCAAAATTATTTAAATTTAAAAAGAGGTACATGTAAATATTTTGGAGGGAAAAGAAGAAAAACTTCTTCTTCTTTTGGCTTATCTCCTTATAAATTTACTCAAATTTCAAGTTTAGACACTCATTAGATCCGGAATTAAATTCCACATCCAACGAGTACCCATTATGCATACTTTTAAGAAGACCTGCCTTGATAAAAATTGCAGATACATTTAAAAAACATGTTTTAACAATCTTTTTAATGTATCTGCAATTTTTATCAATGTGGGTCCTCTCAAAAGTATGCATAATGGGTACCTGCTGGATGTGGAATTTAATTCTGCATCTAATGAGTGTCTAAACTTGAAATTTGAGTAAACTTATACATAGATAAGCCGAAAATACAATTAAAAAAAGTAGTTTTTTTTTGTTTTCCCTCCAAAATTCATAACTCTTATTTTATTATTTTAACTATTATTTTATTATTTTTCCTTAGGAGGTCACTTTTAGGTTGAAATTTCCTCTAATGCTTTTCTGAAGTCCTTAATGAACCTCCTATAGTAACCATCCAAACCTAGGAAACTTCTGACATCTCTATGCTTTTGAGGAATAGGCGCCCTTTTTATGATGGTGATTTTGTTCCGGTCGACTTGTATTCTTGCTTGTGATATGGAGTATCCTAGGACTATCCCTACCCTTTTCAAAAATTCACACTTTTCAGGACTCTGGGAGAGATGTATTTCAATGCACTTCCTCAACACTTTTCCTAGATTAGAGGGATCCTCCTAGAAATCATACCCATAAGGTGTGAAACTGTCCATGTAGATATCTACATAATCATGGACTAGTTCAGAAAAAATGCTCAAGACTTCTCTCGGGAAAGTAGCAGGGGTATTGCACAGGCTAAAAGGAAGGAATCTGTAAGTGAAATTTCCCTAAGGACATGTGAATGTGGTCTTGTCTTGGTCCTCAAGGTTGATCTGAATCTGGTTATACCCACTGAATCCATCCAGGAAAGAGAAAAACTTCTTTATTGCAAGACCATCTAGGACTTGATCAATGAAGGGCAAAGGGAAATGGTATTTCTTAGTGGCTTTGTTTAGTTCTCAGTACTAAACACAGATTCACCACTTCCCATTTTTCTTTGGGACTAGAACAAGAGTAGACATCCACTCACTATCTGATATGGGGTAGATGAAACCTGCATCCAACAACTTCTACAGTTCCTCCTTCACTATGTATTTTAAGGTTGGGTTCATCCTCCTTTGGGGCTTGCGAATAGTCTTGCGTCGCTCTTTAATATAAATATGATGTGTTCATATTGAGGGATGCACCCCTTTCATGTCCTTGTAATCCCAAGCAAAATCATTTAAGTTTTCCTTCAAGAGCTGGCAGAGTTGCTCTTCTTCTTTGGCCGAGAGGGATGAGTTAATCTTCAGGGATTTATATGGGCCAAATTCCACAGCCATGGTTGCTTCAGAGTTTGAGTCAATTGAGTGTAGCTCAATCCAAGGGTGGCTTTTAGATTCTCTCACTAGGTCATCGAGTGGAATGGCAGTGGGGGGTTTGCTTTGAAAGATGTTGTTAATGAGATCATCCTCATCAGGTTTCCCCCTCTAAGAACATTATCTATGGTACAAATGGGGTAGGGTGTGGTAATGTACACCTCATATTCTTCTTCTTTATCCTCCAACCACAAGGGTAGGTCATGGTAAATGGAAGGTTGGGCAAGAGGATATAATACCAGTTGTTTGTACAAGGGCCCATTCTTGATAGTCATGTTGGCAACCCTACAACTGATATAAGCATCGGCAGTGGCCAACCAAGGTCTTCCTAAAATGAGAGGATATCCATTAAACTTGGTTTTTGGCCGAAGGACCAGGAAATTTGTGGGGTACTCCCATGAGTCAATCGAGACCATAACATCCTCAACAATTCCTTCCGGAGCTACTGTGGGTTTTTTTGCAAGTTGCAAAACATTGGTGGTATTTGTAAATGCTCCTTGGAGGTTGAGTTTAAGCATGGTTTCCATGTTCATCACAATGGCATCCCCAAGGTCAATCAAAGTGTGGGATAAAATGACATCATTGATGTGTACATCTAATAATGGACTCCCAAGGTCCAAGTACTTCAGGAAGATCACACTTCCCAACATTAAGTCGGACAATAGTCCTACAACATTGATGGTGGGGGTGTCTTTCTTCTTTCTCCCAATATTTTTAAAGAATTTTTCTTTGATGAGACTATTGTAAATAGGAACATCCTTAATGGCCTAGACAAGGGGTATTTTCACACACATATTCTTCAGTTCTCCCAGAAGTTCAGTCTCTTCTGGGGTGTGCACACTAGGGTGGATCAGGCACTCAGGAAAAGGAGGTTGATTGGTTTGAGAGTTACTTTCTTTCTTTTCCTCCTCAACCTCTGTAGGTGGAGATGGAGGATTATTTTCTGGAAGCACTCTTCCAAACCTAAGGTTAATTTCATGTATCTTCGCAGCATAAGTTGGATATGATGTTTCCCCAATGTAAACTTGTTGTGCCTGCTTGTTTTTTAGGTTCAGATTGGGCTAGGACAGCATCTGAGGCAACTAAGGTGGAGCAGAATGGGTGATATGAAGTTGAGTTTGGGGTGGAGGTAGTAAATCCGATGGTTGGTTATGTTGGGCCCCCACCCTTGTGATGGGTTGCTCCACTGAGGTGGTTGAGGAACATACTACTGGAAGGGTTGGTTTACAGGCTGAGGGTGATATGGATGGGTATAAGGCCAAGTAGGAGGTATAGGCCATGATGGAGGAGTGGAGGTATACCAAGACTGCATAGGTTCATTCTGCTTCGCATGGTATTAGGAGTAAGGTGCACCTTGCATGCCCTATCGATATGACTGATGCCCTTGAGGCCTTCTCTGATTTATGAAACAGAGTTGATCTGGTCCTCCTTCCCTACCTTGATATACAACTTTGAGACCAAGTAAGGAGGGGCACTTATATGTGGCATGATTCTCTTCACATACTAAACAAACCTCTATGACATTTATTTGACACTCATTTCGAGGGTGTTTTCTTGTACATCTAGGACAAAAGATAGCTAAGGCCTTTTCTACTTCCTCTTGTTTCCTCTTGATCTACATTGTGTCCATTTGCAAAGCAAAGGTGTGCAACATCTCACTTTTGAAGTCCTCCAACATGTTTTCAATCTCATGCTTGATGGGGGTGGAAGTGGAAGGGGTGTTGGTCATGCTTTGGCTAGCTCTACCTTTCTTCCTAGCTTCCCTAAAGTGGTTTCTAAATACAGTATTGATGCCCTCATAAGGTCGCAAGTAGATATCTCCTCTGGACAACATATTAAAGGTTTCTATCACCTCTTCTTTGATCCCTCAGAGAAGTACCAATTTGAGTGATCCAGGATCAAGGGTGTGTTTGGCTCTTTTATATTTCAATTGGAACCTTTCTTCATAATCCTCTAGGGATTCATCAGGTCCTAGAGTCATCCTAAATATCTCCTCTTTGGTCTCTTTGGACCTGCAAAAGTGTTTATATTTTTTTTTGAAGTACTCTTGCATTTGTGCCCAGGTAATGATATTGTTCCTAGGAAAACGCCTAAACCAGCGCAAAGTTGCATCCTTGAAGGTGGATGGGAAAAATTTTAGCTTTTGGTCATATGAGGCATAGTCAGAAGTCCTGCAAACAACAACAAAATCGAATGTGAAGGTGTCAGGATCCTCATAAGTGAGGCCATGAAAATGTGGAAGGGATGGGGGGCTGATGTTCTTCATTCTAGTTTCTCCATCATTTTCTCTAATGGTAAAGACTCCTTGGGCCCTAGTTTTAGCCATGACTTGAATTGGTGAAGATATTTCCTCTTATTCCCCAATAGGTTCTTTAAAATTTTCAAGTGGTTCACCTATAGGGTGTTCTACCTCACAGTCACTGAAGAAAATTTAAGGGTGACTATGTGGGGATGTGGGGGTTTTTGGTAAGAATTTTCCTTGGTTGTCCCTACTCCTACGAGACATGAAATTCAAAATGTCTAAATGTAAAACACAAAGCAGGAAATAATGCTAAAGCAGAAACAAACATATACTTAGACACCTCCTCGACAACGGCGCCAAAACGTGGTGAGCCCTGGTATTGCACCAAGAGTGCTGCAAATCCCATAGGATAATCAACTTTATTTTATCAAATATGAGTTCATACAAACTTGGAGCTGACAGAGCTATATACACAGCATATGAGCTCTACTCATGCCATCCTCATATTAGTTCTACAATGAGGTGTTAATGCTAGGGTTACTTCTAGGAAATTAAGTCGGTCACACTTCTAAATGAAATCTAAGACTAGAAATAGATCATAATCATTACTCTATCAACAAGAAAAGAAACTACTCTAGATAAAACTAATTCATCTAACTTTTTGCAAGAAATAAATATTCACACTTATACTAATGCAAGAAAAGGAAATTACACTAAGCGGCATTCATAGTCTAGATTACTGAATTGAATTGAAAAAAGGGAAACTAATCTAGAGCACACATGTTGAATCAATGACTAACTAAGTCCTATCTAACTTATGTTTAAATATTTTGTTTAATTATGCATCTTGTAATGGACTAATCACACTTCAAAATGACTATGTTTTGCAGCAAAAGGAGGTGCTTGGGTGGTCTAAGAGGGTCCCTGGACCAAAGGTGCAGAGCTAAAGTTCTATTGGTGGATTGTATGGGATTAGATAATGTGTAAGAATGATTTTGGACTGAAGGAGAGGGTGTTTGGCACTGCTACACGAAAATGCTACAGGATTTCTTGTAGTGCTATAGGATGTCCTGAAAAATTACAAGAAATAGGGCCTAGTGGATTTTGAGGCTATAAATTATGAGCAAAAATTTAGGATAGGTGGGGGAAAGGTGGATCTTGGTAGACGAATGGTAGCCAAACCATTTTCCAAGCTCATAACTCTTCACAAATCTTGTCTTGCACCCTCATGATTGCTCTCCATGATGTAATGGTGACCTCAAAAACAGGGTTGTAGGTGACTTGGATGGAAGGTGGTTGATGAAGGGTGAAGACTGAAGATGATGGTGTTGAAGGGTTCCTTTTTTGCTGCCCTATCCAAACATGAAATCAAGATACATGTTAATGCATTCATCATTGACAAACTTATCATCAAAATGGTGGAAAATATGAGTTGAATTTAAATAAGCTTGCCTATGCAATTGAAATAGAAATCTACCTCTAAACCTACAACATGTTCATGATAAGAAAAGTTAAACTATCTAAATTTTCCAAGAAATCATAAACTGAAAAGATATTTTGTCTGTGGTGGAAGACCTTCCTCTTCAAGCTCCAATGTAAGAGGTGAGAGAGGGAGGCTTAGCACATATTTTTAATGTTTTATATGCTACCAAACATGGAATGAAAGAAATCAACTACTGCAACATAAAATAAAAGCACATGTACACAAGAGAGACTGAGGCCAATGGATTGGGCCCTAACCCACAAGCTCAGCTCCCTGAAATTAACTCAGTGGAGAAGAAAACAAATGCCCATCTTATTTTCATAACCAGTCTTTTACATGAACAATGAAATTTAGAAATGTCTAATACAAAAGCTGAGAGTGCTCTAGCTACATCCAAAATTCAAATCCTAATGAGCTCTTGCTCTGACCTATTTGTGTTATAGGGTAGCGACCAACAGCTCCCTAAAAAGTAGGTATTTTTTCCCTTGGAACTCGAGAGAAGTGGATCTTGGCCCCCTTTGATCATTCACTTGCTTGGCAACCTCTGATTTTGAGTTGTTGGAGGAGAATATTGAAGAGATATTCGTTTCCTTTAGGAGTTAAGAAGGTGGTCAACCCTCCTACAATCACTCCTTGATGTCTACTCTGAGCCCTGATTATGCAATATTTCTAAAAAATGGCATTATTTCGTTGATTTTCTTGCATTTAAACCACATTAGGCCTCGAATCATGACAACCCTTAATACACCATTCTCACTAAGAAAAATATGACAAAATGCAATCAAATGTGTGAGAGAGAGAATAATTAAGCTAAAAATGTGACAATTAACCACTTAGAATATACCTAATGATGGTGCCCATCAGTTGTAGGTAGGGACAACGAGCATTCACCACCAATATAGGGATAATAGTCACCTCGGATACGATCTCAAAGAGACAAACAATCTGGATAAACGCACTAGAGGATAATTCGTTGATTTGAGTGCTAAGTTCATCTATTTCATTATATTCCTGTCGAATTCCCTTTATAAATTTATGAATGCATAATTTTGTACACTACCCATTTGATTTGAATATAATATTGTGTGTTGTCCCCTCTTCTTTGTTTATAAAGTGTGACAGTGTTGTATGTATACTAGGGTGCATTTCCAAATCAATTTAATTTACATATTACAGTGTTTAACAATGAAAAAAGAAACCAAGGTGTATGTGTGTAACATCATTTATTGAAACACTCATCTACAACAACATGACTAGAATCTAATTTCTTATAACCTAAGGAGGAGCTTATAACATTTGAACGAGACATTGGTATTTTTTGGAGGCATTTCTGAACTAGAATATTACAGTGTGGTGCAGCTAGGACTTTCAGGAGAGTTAGCGTTGGAATGGATTAGGTATGTGTCTATTATTCGACATATTTGTATTTCTTTAATAGAGGAAAATGATAAGTTTATATGGAGAGGGAATCTGGTGGATGGGAAGGGGATAGTCAAATTAGCATATTTGACTTGTGAAGAGGTAGAGGCTTTGGATTCTAGTGGTTCATGGTTGAAAGAAATCTGGAAATGGCATAGTAATTTAACAATTAGATTATTCATTTAGTTAGCCTGGCATAACAAAATTATAATGGTAGAAAATATCCAAAAAATAGGTTGGTGTGAACCCAATCGATGTGTTATATGTCAGATAAACGAGGAATCTGTAGATCATCTTTTCATTCAATGTATTTTTGCAGCAAAGGTTTGGTTTGATGTATCTACTATCTTTAATTGTCCATATTTCTTGGATACCATATTTATTCAGGGTGTTTATAGTTATGGATAGAGAAAATTAGGAAGAAATATTGTTTTTAACTTCCATTTATTGTAGTGTGGACTCATTGGTTACATCAAAACCAAGTGATTTTTGATGATATGAAATCGTCTTCTAGCATGATAGTTTCTAGAATTCGATATATTTTTAAACTTTCACTGGCCTCGCTAAGAGTAAGTAAAATAAAGGGTAAATTGCTATATTTCTCTACACCATTGGGTTTTTTTTATGGTTTGAGTTGTGCTTTAATAGGAAACTGTGGGGTAGGGATGACTTTGCATATAACTCAAAATTACTAGTTTAAAATTTGTCTTGGTGGAGGGGAGGGGAAAAACAAGTTTATTGAAAATTTAGGACTATGGGGCATTTTGGTATTTGGTTTACAAATAGGGATAAAAAAAAAAAATTAATTTTGTAGATTCACAAGTAATCATCAACTAGCTCAATTTAGAAGGCAGATTGGAATGGTTTCTTCTACATCCTTGGCAACAAAATATCAAAGATCTTCAAGAGAGATTTCTAGAACTCAAGATTTCTCACATTCATAGATGTCATAATAGGCTTGTTGATTTATGTTCTAAGAACGATTTTAATTTGGATTTAGGTGTTTTGAGTGTGAAGGAGATCCAATTCTTCTAAATTTTGATTTTTGAGACATTTTGTGCCTCAACTCGAGGATTGTTATTGAAATACTATTTGTATGTACTGAGATGCCTCAGGTCATTAGTTATTGACCAAGAAATAGCTGGAAAATTGTATTTTATATGTATACTTTGATTCTATATGAATAGAAAATATATTATTTTTTCCTTGGGAAAAAAATGTAAAATGAAAATTAGAATAAAAAAATACTTCTCAAATTTGAAATGAATATTATTTATGATTTTTCCAATTAAAAGCTAAGGAAACTTTTATAATTTGGTTTACTTGTCATTGTTTTATGGTTTTTTCTTTATTAATAAATTTTTATATATCATGAAAACTAAAAGAGAGAATATTAATAAATTTTATTTTTATGTCTCATGAAAACTAAAAGAGAGAATATTAATAAATTTTCAAAGTGTGTGTGTGTGTGTGTGTGTGTGCGCGTGTGTGCGTGTGTGCGTGTGTGTGTCTGTCTGTCTGTGTGTGTGTTACTTATTGAAATTACATTTTGGTAATGAGAATTGAAGATAAAAAACTTTGGTAGTGGTGAATCATTTTTCTTATAATTTGGTTTACTTGTCATTGTTTTATGGTTTTTTCTTTATTAATAAATTTTTATATATCATGAAAACTAAAAGAGAGAATATTAATAAATTTTATTTTTATGTCTCATGAAAACTAAAAGAGAGAATATTAATAAATTTTCAAAGTGTGTGTGTGTGTGTGTGTGTGTGCGCGTGTGTGCGTGTGTGCGTGTGTGTGTCTGTCTGTCTGTGTGTGTGTTACTTATTGAAATTACATTTTGGTAATGAGAATTGAAGATAAAAAACTTTGGTAGTGGTGAATCATTTTTCTATTTATAGTGAAGAAACAATTTCAATTAGCATGAGCTCCCCATCGTCTTGCTAATAAGATTTACAAATGGAACCTACCAATATTCCATGGATCCACCTATAGATATTATTACTACCTACTCCACTTGTTTGTATTTATTCCCTATTCCACTTACTTGGATTTGTTGCTTCCTCCACTTGCTTGGATTTATGAATATTACCTACATGTCATTTTTATGCTTACTTAATATGAAGACATGAAAAATGGAACTAGAGATCAGAATTGATCCATTGTAGGTTTTATTCCCCTTGAATAAGTAGTATTTGATTTAAATATTCATTTTTGTTGACAAAAAATAATGTTATTTCTATGGTCTTATACAAATGGCATCATGTGCACCAATCATTATTTTTATAACTTATATGGAAAAAGATTCTTATAATTTGTATTTATGTTATGGAAAATTGTATTGTTGGAGATTTTAAATAATTGTTTTCTTTTCTTTTTTATGAGACATTGCAATGATATCCCTAAAACAAGTAGTGTTCAATTCATATGTTATTTATATCTTCTTTTATGGATGGTGTTTTGCATGCACCAATCATTAGGGCTTGGAAAAAAAAATTTGAAATTTATGTTTCTTTTATAGAAAATTGTGTTGTTGAAAATTTAAAATGATTGTAGTTTTTTCTTTTTTATTGGACATTGTAATGATATCCATAAAATAATACTCTATTTTGATTTCCTTTAAAAAACTCATAGCAATTGTTCAAGAAATTGAACCAATTACCTTATAAGAATTTGTAAGATATTTTATTTGCAAAACAATTTCATTGTATTTGAGGAATGGTGTCAAAGGAGATGAACTAGTAAATGGTATCATTGAAGTCCCTCCATGTGATTCCTATATATACTATGAATAAATCATCTAATTGAATTTCCTCCATATGACTCTTGTATAGAGTGTCAATAAATAGTCCCATTAAATTCTTTCCATATGATTCCTATATATATTGTAATATTGACAAACCGATACTAAACCAATGCCATCTATGTGCACTCATTCAAGTGTACTTGGAGCTCTAATCTAGCTTGTAGGTTTGACACAATAGGTGTGATATGTGAGGTATACATGAAATTTTAAATTATTTTCATTTTCATATGAAAAGAATAATATATTTTAATTTGTCAATATTGAAAATCCAAAACAAAATTAATGCTTCAAATTGAACTTTAACATTTCCCTTTCAGTTCGATCCCTACTTGAGGTATTTTTTGACATCTTTCCGTACAATTTGATATATTAGTATATATCCATTTTAACTATGCATCCACTAAGTTCCAAGAGGGGTCAAATCTCTCTAGATAAGAACCTTTTTTTGAATGCAAAGCTTAAGAAAATTACACATTAAGAGATTTACTTCCTCTTTAATATTTGATAAATACGTAATTAAAATAAATTTATGATATTTCTTTATAACATTATTTATATTACATATAAATTTAGCATATCTCTGTATATAAATATTTTTATTTTTATTTTTATTTCTAATAAAACCCTCAAATTATATATATATATATATATATATAAAGTTTCCTAAGAGATATAAAACTTTATAAAAACATTTTATTATAAATATTAATTATTTATATTTATTAACTAAACTTAAACATTGAGTTTTGAAATATTATAGTTATGAATATGAATTATTATTATTTAAATTTCTTTTAATTCAAATAAATTATTTGTAATTTTATTAATAAAAACAAAATTGCAATATAACAAATTGAATTCAATTACTATTTTTGTTATTTATTTTATTAATTTTTATTACATTTTAAATTGAGGGGACATTGTGTTTTATATTGCTAGGATTAATGCTTACATTAGAAGATTTAGTTTGTTGGTTTAGTTTGAGTTTGTTGGAGATTCTTGAAATGTTCTCTCAACCACAATATCAGAATTCAGAATTAGATTCTTTTTAGGTATCAAAACTACTCTAAGTGTATCTCCTTGTGAGAGGACCCATGGATAAGAAAATGTGAGTTATTTATTGTATTTAGAATTAGATTCTTTCTGGGTATCAAAGCTACTCTAAGTGTATCTCCTTTTGAGAGGTCCCATGAATAAGAAAATGTGATTTATTTATTGTATCATAAATTAGTGTAGGTGGGTGAGTATAGTGTGTTTGTGTGGATAGTTATGTGTACATTGTGTGTTGTTTCCTTGCCAACAAATAAAGTCAAAGAAAGGCATTTTTGTTATATAGTGTGAGGATACTTTTATTACATGGGCTATGTATCTCCATTGATTAGTGTTGGATAATTACTATATAATCTCCTAATGGAACTGAGCAAGCTACATCTTTGTTTCTACTGAGGTTTATGGCAAATAAGCATGTCTCGAAGTGCCTTCTGTTGTGGACCTCGTTAGCTGATGACATGTCTCCTCATGGAAGTAGAGGAGGGCTCACCTATTGAATCTCTGAAATGTGTTTTTAGGGAAGATGACGTGCAAATACCTCAAGAACACCACGTCACTCATTCATCCTCTCTGCCCCTCTTTTCTCACTGGCAGAATTGAAGGAAAAAGCATTCATTAAATCTCGTGCAAGTTTTAATAAAATTATTATCCCAGGCCTTCATGTTCCTTGTCTTGTAAGTAAGAATTCAAGGCATTAGAGCTCAAAGTTCTGGCAAGAGAGAATGGTTTTCATTATCAAATACTTTCTTGTAATCCTAGAGGTGAAAGCATAGTAGCGAGATTGATAACGGTAGAATCAAATAATGCTCATACACTATTCAAAGTTCCTATGATTAAGAATGGTCATACAGCTTGAGTGGGCCTAATGGTTAAGACCATGTGTTTCCTCCTAAAAGATCACAGGTTCAAAACCAGAGGGGGTAATGAATAATAATAATAATATGAAGCATAAGATTCTAAAAGAAAAAAAAAAAAATTTGAGAACGAGGAAGAAAGGCCTTTATCCTGCAAACCCTCCACACGCTGCATTTTTTCCCTATCCATATAAAGACCAATGATTTGGACGACATTTTAGGAGGGGTTTTGCAAAAATATTTATAAGGGATTTTAACTACTTCAACTATTTAGCAATATGTGGAGCATCACCTTGGATAGTTATAAATCAACACAAAAGATCAAGTTGTAATTTCTATTGCCAAGTTCTTCTGGTCAATGGACTTTGTGGCTGAAATTCACCGAAGCCTTTCTATCTGGAGAGTTTCTGGACTGAAAAAATTTACAATCTATCTTGACCAATGACTACCTTGAAGGATTAATTTGGATATATAATCTCATGTCAAAGAAAATCCTAATAAGTAACACATAAAACTTCGATATTTGCAATTGGGGTTGATTTGAAATTTTTTCCTGTGTATCAATATGAAGGAGAAGACGTTGCTCTTATCATCATGGTTGAATCACTTAGACATAGTATTACCTAGGAAGCATGGTTAAGCTTTACTTGTGCAGTGAAGTGTGGTGTGAAAGTATGTTATGGTTGAAACGCTAGAGGTAATCTTACTTAGGAAGCATGGTTAAGTTTTACTTGTGTAGTGAAGTGTGGTGTGCAAGTATGCTATATTTGATTTGGTTTGTTAAATAAATGAATTAATTGAAGAACTACTCAGAACAAAGTAACATAATTTAGATTGGTTATTCTTGGAGCTCATAAACACTAGAATACATCACTAGTTTGATTATGTCTACAGTCTGTTATAGTTTGTGGTTCTTGGTGCTCAAAATAATAACAACTGGTTCTAGTTTGTGGTCCTTGTGTGTGAGTAAGTTTGTGTAAAATAGGTTACTTTGTAAGATTGATTGTTGGATACATTCAGTGTGCAGACTACTTTCCTAGATAACTGGAAAAGTGCAGCGCGTTATGTTTTCGTCAGATGGGAGTTTGTCAATGGAGTGATTTAGTATCAAGATTTCTTCTCTAGCATAGCGACAAATGAAAGTAATTCAAGAATCAACAATCCTACAAATAGGTCAATGATGGTCATAAGAAATTAAATCTTAAATGGATCACGTGGTAGCTCAAAGTTTGTAGTTGAGAAAGAGCATAGTCTATGAGATCTTAGAGTGGATAGAAGTGTTAATGAAGGGCAGACCAAACAAGATCAATGTGAAATATGTTTATGTGACTTAAGTGTTTCTCTTTGTAATGTAAAGTGCCCTAATACTAGACTATAGAGTGCCTCTTGGTTAGGAGCAAAGAAACATGAAGGGCCATCATTCCACATTGAGTCAACTTAGCCAAACAAAAAAAAGTTGAACTCCTAAAAAACAATAATAATATTAATTTTGTTGTCACGTAAATCCTTAGAGTTTTGTTAGTCATATAACAAAAAACAAGACATGTTTTATGGGATATGTAAGGGATAGTAAATTAAAATGTAATTTTATATGTGTATTTTAATTAATATATGGTTTAGTATTTTTATAAAAATTTGACAGACAATTTTAGGCTAGATTATAATTTTTTGTTATTAAAAATATGTTTTTAAATACATAAAAATATTTAACATTCTAAAAAAAAAAATCCTTTAAGCACTCAGATTCAATAAATCACAAAATTCAAATTTATGATTCTTAAAAATCTCTACCAAACCATTTATTAAATTACATATATATATATTATACTAAAGTATTTAAACTTTGTAAGAATATAAACAACTATCAAATAAATTTGAAAAAGATATGGATTTATGTTTAACATAAGAGGTTGTCTCTGAAGTTGACATTGGTATTTTGAAATTTTGTATCTTTCAAATCGTTTATGAATTCTTTATTGGATAGCAAGAGATTTTGTTAATATTTAGTTTGTCAAGAGGGTACAAATTCATTTTATTTTACAAATATTTTTAGATTGCTTTTATTTATTTATATATTTAATTTTAACATAATCATAAGAAAAAATAATTAATGAAATGTCAACTGAGTAATAATGGAATATAGTGACTCAAACTTTATAAAATAGGAATATCATGATTACCTGAAATGAAATTAAATTAAGACATAACGAAAGAGTTATTTTGTTTACTTTGATTAGAGGACATCATTTTTTAAAAGAGGAATATTGATATCACAATGAATTGCTTAAACTTAAACATATAATGTAATTTTGGTTTAGATTTATTCAGTGGTTAATTTTATGTTCACTAGGATTTTAAATAGTGTGAGTAAATAGTGTTTTTAATAATCAATGCACCAAAATAATGTACAAGTTCTATTTAGCATCATCCACGTGCACTATTAGTATTAGTAGAAGCAATTGTTTGGTATATATTACACTATTTGCACAAATAGTTCCACATGTTAAGAGCAAGAGCAACCTTTAGAATAAAATTTGAGAAGTTTTTGCATATGTTTTTGCAATTTCTAGTGCATGATTTTTACTTTTAGTAGTTTTGTGGTTTATGGTGAATCAACTTATAGTTTTGTAATTCTAATTAAATAATTATGGTTGTATTTTAATCTAGGTTTAATGGATTGGGGTTTTATAGATGTCGTTGGATATCTATATTATCTAGTAATATTGTAAAGATATAATATACTAGAAAAAAAATTTGGCTTTCCCAGTGTTAGGTTTCTAGGGTAAAACATTTGTTTTAAATGTGTGTATATGTGTGTGCCATTGCATATTTTATATTTTTTTATTAAGAAAATATTTTCAATAATTAATTGATAGGATTAAAACTTACATTTGGTATTAGAGTAGTTTGGGTTCAAAGGGATGTCTTTGCGGCTAAGGGTTTTGGATTAATCCTGTGGTAAACCTTGAAATATTTGGAGATCTCAGGTATCAATTCTTATGATGAATGGAAATGTTGAATAGTTCAAAAATAGAGATTAAGATATTCAATGGGAAAATTTTGAAGTTATGGAAGTTTAAAATGGAAGATATTTTGGTGGACAAATATCAGTGGATCATCGTGAATATGAGTAATACACCAGCAAGAACGTTGATAGACTACTAGACCATGTTGGATTATAAGGCAAAGAGCACAATATGGTTGTCTCTCAGATTAAGTATTCACTAAATGTTTTGGGAGAAGCTACAATAAAGACATTATTGAACAAGTTAGGGGATTTGTTGTTAAGTGAATTATATCTATTGATACTAAGATTTCATATAAAATCAATTTGTTTTGTTCTTTGCTAGACTCATGGGATAGGCTAGTTATTGTCATAGGTAGTAATTCAACTACTTTAAGCTTAGATGAAATAGTCTAATCCTTGTTATTAAAGGATATGAGACGAAAAAACATGAAAAGTTTGAGCGAAGATGCATTATATTTAAGAGGATGTTGATAAGAGTGAAAATAAAAATAAGTCCTCAGGTGGGAGATATAAATCTAAAGTAAGATCTAAATCTCTAGGGAAAATTGTACAAATATGTTAGAGATGTGAAAAATAAGGGTATTGCAATAATCATTGTAGATCTAAAAGTATTAAGTGAGGGAAGGGACCTAATGACATTCCTTCTATAGAAACAAAAACCTCATCAAACGAAGGATGGGATATTTATTTGTCTTCTTTAATAACACCTACTGATCATGAGTCACTGCTAGTCAAATCAAGTGCATCTTTTCATTTAGCTCATCAAAGGGAGTAGTTTTATGAGTATGAAAGCTATGATGGCAGTGATGTTTTTCTAGAAAATGACTCAAAAACCAAAATAATAAGATGAGGAAAAATCAAGATGAAGCTCATGGATGGAAGAACTAGAACACTCCCTCGTGCTTTGCACATCCTAGGGTAGGCCATAAATTTGATTGATATAAGCAAGATGAATGATGCAGGTGTAAAAAAAAGTTAGAAAAGAGAACATATAAGATGGTTCAAAGAGAAAGAGTATTACCGAGGGGATTTCAGATTGGAATTCTGTATAAATTGTTGAGAAGCATTATTAATGATGGGTGCAATAGTTCCATTGTTCCTGAGAGTGAAACTAAAGAAGGAAAAACTCCTACAGTCTCTGGAGAAGACTATACCATGGCATCATAGACTAGAACATATAGGAGAGAAATTTCTTTGAGTTCTACATAGTAAAGGTATGATAGGAGGTATGTATAATGGCTCTATGGGTTTTGATTTATGTGAACATTGTTTATATGGAAAGTAAAAGTGGGTAAGATTCTCCTCTGGTGCAATAAGAGAAAATGGAATATTACAATTGGTGCACATTGATATATTTGGACCTATGTCGATTCCATTAATGATTAAATTTGTGTATTGTGTTTCATTTATAAATGACTTCTTAAGGAACACCTAGAATTATTTCTTCAAGAAGAAATTTGGAGTCCTGATGAGGAACCTGAGTTGATGGTTTGAAACATCGATTTCTAAATCAACAAGAATGGGATGAATCCAGAAAACTTATTACAACAAACTAAAAATCCCAGAAATCTCAAATTAGAGATTTAAAGAGTTTAAGCTCTTACACAGAATCAGAGAGAGAAGAAAACTAATGTGTCAAGGACATATATTGACGAAGAATTCTACAGAAATGAATTTGAGAAATTCTATAAAGGTCCATTATAGAAAGACAAAAGACTACTATATACACACCTCAATATAATGGAGATGTATAAGGATGAACATGATAGTGATGGAAAAAACAAGGAACGTGCTCAGTGGTGTTGGTTTATGACAAGAATTCTAGGGAGATCAAGTGAATATTGCATGTTCATTGGTAAATCAATCACCCTCAATGGCATTGGATGACAAGACTCCACACAAGATACAGATTGGTAAGTAACCATCTCTTAAACATCTCAAGTGTGAAAATTTCAAAACCGAAATCCTATTGCAGCAACTGGAAATTATTATTCTAATTGTTAAACAATTTATCTGCTCTTTGCTACAGCAAATACCAAATAATTCACACTACAATATTCACAAATAAAACTGAAAAAATAATAGCGTTGGAAACTAAGAAAATACTAGCACACGCACACACATAAAAATGACACCATTATTTTTGTACAAATGTCCCCGGAAAAACCCAACTTGGGAAAATCGGTGCAGCAGTTAAGGGTTTTTATATTATTAAGCAGCAGGGAAATATGAGTACAATATGGATGCACAAATTGACAATACACTACAGGAAAAACTGGCCACAAAAATTAGTGAGACAAATTTTGTCTCACATGGCACTGATCTAGCTCTGAAATTGGCTCCTAATGGGCTTCACAAAACCCTTGTGTCAACCTCTACGTCAAGCCTATGCAGGCACTAGAACGTTATGCATGTAACTTCAACTGATCAAGTTGTCTGCCCAATCTAGCCTCTGAGAATGACTCGTTGGCACCTTCCAGAAATCTTCCCAGACTCTAGCAACTTAATCGACCCTTTGTCTGGCCAAATCAAACTATGCCATTGAAGCTCATGCGTTGCTTCTACGCATCCTCACTAAGGAAACTCGTCCCTCATGTAGTTGACTCTGTGGATCTGGAAAATATCCTCCAGAATCATTGTCCCTGCTCCTCACTGTCTCTTCTTCCTCCCGAAGCTCGAACTCTTCGACAACTAACTGTTGTTACTCTGGAAAATTGAATTCTCCAAGTGTCTCTAGTGTATATGGTGAATTCTCCGTGTTCCCATTGACTACCTCTTATAATCCATTGTTGGAGCACAAACGACCAACTTAATCAATGGCTAGGTCATCTTGGAGTCGATCTGTGTGAGTTTCTAGATGATTCACACCATGACTTAATTAATTCTGATATATTAGCCATATTCCCTAAGTTTAGACTTAGGAAATATTTAAAAAACAACTAATAATCTAATTAAGTCATCTCTAGGTAGAATTTCCATAAACAATTTATGGGTTTTGGAGATCTCATGTATTTTAGCCTCTCCACCATATTTCATGGCTATAACACATATGATGCTACAAAAACTAACACTCCCTCTTAGCGAGGACTGTGTTCTCTCTAGTGTTGCACATTCTGCCACAACACCATGTCTTTGTATCACCTGTTGTCACGTTGTTGATGTTTGGCCACTGTGACTGTCTACCACTTCCCAACAACCACTGCGCAACTTTGATGTTTCATATTTGTTGCTGCTAACCCTATTGTACTGTTGCAAACATTGCATCTGCACTGCCACTCCCTCTCAACTATTGTTGTTGCAACTGCAACATCTGCAACTAAGAAACATCCAAATTATTGAATCAATTGTGTTAAGTATGATACATTTGTCATCCGAGTCTCCAACTACTACTAGCTACTTCACTTTCACTGAAAAATATGTGTTGTTGCTAACTTTTCTTCTTGCCACTCTGCATTGCTTCCAACTCTGCACTTCGCTCTCCAACATCTGACTGCTTCTATTCTATAATTTTCACTTTGAAATCTAACTGCGTCTCCTGATATTGATCCGTCCTACTACTGAATATCGTGGGCCCTCTTAGCCAGGTAATGATTCATGAGGTGGACTCCTTAATGGACCCTGCCCATCTTTGTAGCTCTATGGGGCTACAATTCCAATTCACCCCACCTCACACCTAGAGGTATGGTTTCCATCATCACAAAGTATTCCTCCAACCTAGAGGACAACTTGTTGATCTTAGCTGACGCTACCTATTGGTCTTGCTTGTCCTTCTTCTTGAGAGGACATTGTGTGTTGTAGTGACTGAGCTCACCACATTTAAAGCACTTGACCTTTGACAATTCCTTCTTCTTCCTTCTCTTCTCCCCCTACCCTTGACTGGGACCCTTAGATGCAAGGGCTGCATTCTCGTCCTCCTTCACCACCTCTGATCCATTGTACTGTTGCCACTGATGGAGCTCTTTAACAGAGCTCACCTCAACTCCTCTTGCTGCAAATTGACCCACATTATGTCCCATCTTGGCAAAGTGTCTCTTCCCAATATGTTTTGGACAAACACTTTCCAATCCTCCAATACATTTTTTAGTTCCAATCGCACTAGCTCTGATGGTTGAGGTGTTGTCCCAACAACTGCAAGTTGGTCTCAAACCTCCTAAATCTTGGTAAGGAAGGCATATATGCCTTTCCCCTTTTGCACCCTTATGCATATCAGCTTCTCTTCCAGGAACATCTTTCGTTGCTCGGAAGTACCCTGATATAGCATGGAGAGAGCATCCCACATTTCCTTGGTTGTTCCCTTATCTACCACACGTGAGACTATATGATCTCGAACTCCATCCAAGATCAATCGCTTCGCCTTCGCCATCTCCTTCCTGTAGTATTTCTGTTGATTTTCATCCTAGGGAACTTCCACCACATTATCTATGTAGGATTTAATTCCATATTCATCCAATAGGAAGGACATCTTGGCCTTCTATATGACATAGTTGGAGCAACCCTCCAACCTATCTTGATCTCTAATTCTGGTTGTGGCCATCTCCAATCTATTTCAAACTCCCTCTTTCCCTCTGCTCAATTGTTTCTCTGCTACTCACACTCCCTTCTAGAATGTGTGGATTTGTTACCTGCTACTGCCAATCTACCTATAAAAATCGAAATTATAAGACTCGAAGTTCCCTGAGATAAATTTTCCCTTTGCTATGTGTGATTTTCTCTTCCACCCGACGTTGATTTTAATGCTGCAAAACCCTCTGCTTCCAACCAAGGAATCTGCTCAGCAAAAATCTGAGTTGCGGTTTCTCCCTCTTACTGTTGGAATCACTAACCTGGGATGCTTTTCTGCAACCTTGCACCAGGAAATCAAATTTATGCCCCAGCGATTCGACCTGTCTGTTTAGGTATTGCGTTGCCTCTGAGAATTTTGGCCTGCTGCTCCCACTGAACAAGTAAATTCTCACCTCTGCTTATGAGCTTCTCGGCTAATCACTCACGCTTTCATACCATGTGAAAATTTCAAAACTAAAATCCTATTTCAACAATTGGAAATTATTCTTCTAATTGTTAAACAATTTATTTTTTGTTTGCTGCAAATATCAAATAATTCACACTGCAATCTTCACAAATAAAACTGCAGAAATAATAGCGGTGGAAACTGAGATAATACTAGCACACACACACATAAAAATGACACCATTATTTTTGGACAAATGTCCTTGGAAAAACCCAACTTGGGAAAATCGATGCAGCAGTTGAGGGTTTTATATTATTAAGCAGTAGTGAAATCTGAGTACAATGTGGATGCATAAACTGGCAATCCACTACAGAAGAAACTAGCCACAAAAATTAGTGAGACAAATTTTGTCTTACCTGACATTGATCTAGCTCCAAAACTGGCTCTTAATGGGCTTCACAAAACCTCTGCATCAAGCCTGTGCAGACACTAGAACGCTCTGCCTGGAACTGCAACTGATCAAGATAGCTGCCCAATCCAGCCTCTAAGAATGACTAACTGGAACCTTGTGGCAATATTCCCAGACTCCAGCAGTTGAATCAACCCTCTGTCTAGCCAGATAGAACTCTGCCTTTAAAGCTCCTGCGTTGCGTTTGTGCACTGAGGAAACTCAGCCCTCCTGTAGCTGACTCTCTAGATGTGGAAAATCTCCTTCGAAATCACTGTTGCTTCCCCTCAACGTCTCTGCTACCTCCTGAAGCTCAAAATCTCTGGCAACTAACTACTGCTGCTCTGGAAAATTGAATTCTCCACGTGTTTCTAGTGTATCTGGTGTATTCTCGAATATCTAAGTACCCATCAGCTACCTCTTATAATCCACTGTTGGAGCACCAACGGATAAGATTACAACTTTATCAATGGCTAGGATTATCTTGGAGTCGATCCTTGTGAGTTTCTAGATGATTCATACCTTGACTTAATTAATCCTAATTAATTAGCCATATTCCTTAAGTTTAGACTTCGGAAATATTTAAAAATCGGCTAATAATATAATTAATTCATCTCTAGGTGGAATTCCTAGAAACAATTTTTGGGTTTTGGAGATCTCATGTATTCTAGCCTCTCCACCAAATTTTATGGCTATAACACATCCAATCCTACAAAAACTAACATCAAGCTATTTGGCTATGATGTTTATGTACACACTCTAAATGGAAATAGGAGTAAGCTAGGAAATAAAGCTGAAAATTGTATCTTTATTGGCTATAAATAGGGTTTGAAGTTTATTAACTTTGTAGCCCAAATACTAAGAAGGTTATGTATAGTCAAGATGTAGTATTTAGAGAAATCAAAGATGTTGTTAAATAGGAATTCCTACTAAGGGAAAAAAATCCAAAGAAAATAGAGTGAATTGATGGATGGTGAATCAAAATCTATGGAAGAAGAAGAATCAAAATAGGAAGAACCACATACTCTATTGAGGAGATTTGTTCAAAAAACAAGGCAACTAGAAAGATATATTACACCTAATTTTATTGCTTTTTTTTATTACTGGTGATGATCCTAGAACTGTTAAGAAGGCAGAGGATTGAGAGGACTGCAAACTATGGAAAATGACCATGTTTAAAGAAATGGAAGCCATGGATAAGAACGAGGCTTGGGATTTCCAACTAGAAGAAATATCATGGGCAAGAAGTGGGTGTTTAAGAAGAATTTTGATGCATAAAGAAATGTGGATAAATACAAAGCTCAGTTAGTAGCAAAATGTTATTCCGAGGTAGAGGGAATTGATTTTGATGAGATTCTTTGTTGGAAATACGGGGCGGGTGAATCAGTAATTATTTCAATTGTTAGATTATGCCAATTAATATTTTTCCACATTTAAACTAGAACACAAGAAGTAGAACAACAAATAATTTTATTAATGAAAATAATAGTGAGGACTCCAGTCCTCTAGTACAACAAAATATTCATATTTTTCAATGCCCCAACCTTGAATGAACACTCCAATCCTCAATTGCAAATCTAGGCACCAACCTGGTCTTAATGAGGACACTAATCATCTCAAGGTAATGCATCCACCAACCTAGTTATGAGGACACCAATCCTCTTAGGTTAATCTAGGAACCACCTTGGTTTCTCTCGAGGCTCCAACCTTGAACAAAGCTCCAACCTTCAACCTCTTCCAAAAACACTACTTCAAAACATTATTCAAATGACTTCAAACTTGTTGCAATAAACTCTCCACAAATTGCTCTAAAAGTGCTTCACATGTGGCTCCAAGAAGTATTCAAAGAATCCTCTCTAAGGTATGCTCAAATGATGCTCCAAGTGTGCCTTGATAGGTTTCTTCATGCCTACTATAAAAACTTCATAAACTACTTCAAGTATTAGCTAAAATTATGCTTCAAGGAAAGCTTCTCAGACTGCTCCAAAAGGTCTCTAAGAACACTTCAAAAACCGATCCTAAGAAAATCTTTAGGATTCCTCCATGAGACTACCCCAAAAAAATGCTTCCAAACCATTGCCAAGTCTGCACCAAAAGGTGACTATGAGATTACACCTTAGATATTTTCAAGACTGCTTCTACAAGCTTGTCTTCTAGGATGAAGTATTGAACTTAACCTTTGAGATTAATAATGATGAATCAAAATCACAAAGGGCGGGAAGCATGAGTCAAGCTTCTAGCATTAGTAAATTCATCAACATAATTGGTATTATGAGGTGTATAGGCCTCATTGAAATGAATATAAAAATGCATGGAATTTTCATACTAATGGCTGTGTGCAAGAAGTAGAATACATATAAATTATATAATGTATGTGTGTGTAAACATCATTAAGTTGAATTGTTGAGATTATGAGCTTAATGCCTAACTTATTTAGCCATGGTTACATGCACAGTGAATTTGAATTTATTATGTTAATGGTGTAAATGTTAAATAATGAAATTTAAATAGCCTTTGCAATATTAAATAGGCCTTAACACAAGAGTGAATATCCTGAACTTGTGTTTTGTACAATAATTTTGCCTCAAGCCTAAGGGATAAAATAGGTGCTTGCATATTCATATGTTGAAGCCATGACTTGCTTTCAACATCGTTTAATTATGGGAATGAAACATCATTGTAGAGATCATTGAAGTCACTATCTGGGCAGTGATTTACATAAATCTTCATTTGGAATATTGGTCATGGTGAGCCAAAGTATTTACTATTTGCAGGGGGGTTGGGCTAGAATGTTTGATACACATATTTGTTGAACGTATTCTAGACATCTGATAGGCTTGTGCCGAGCGGTTTAGGCCTGCGCACAGATGTATCAATATATATATTAAGAAGCACCTGATATTTGAGGTCGGGCATGGTCCAGAAGTGACCAGCAGCACGGCTAGAGGTCAGGGTTTGTCTTTGTGTATGCATTGAATTAGAGGCCTTAGCCCTGAGAGCTAGGCTGTGAACCCATGTAACTATGTGCTTCAACCGAGGGCGGAAATCAGAATTCATAATGGAAAGCAGAGATCAGTTCGCGGAATCGACGGTCGTGACTAATGGTGCGATCCCTCCCTCCCTGGTGACATCAACAAGGGGAGGGGGTGGCATTATAGGACGGAAACCGTTGGATTACTCGAATGGCAAAGGATCCTCGGATCTCCACCCTAGAACCGTGAAGTGGAACCAAGATAGTAGGGCCTCACCCCCTGTGATGTCAATGAGGGGAGGGGGGCTTGCACCTTTAATTTTAGTTGTTGATTGAGTCGTTTTATGGTAGAGTACTACAAGGGTGGGTCCATCATTAAATGCATGTGAGCATCGGTGGGTAATTGAGTAAGTATTTGACTGATATATGTGTGTGTGAACAATATGGCTACATGTGACATGCCATGTATGCATGTGTCATTAAACTGTAAGAACCTGCCACCATGTGGTAGTGTAGAAACATGTCATGTGGCAGGAAGGCGAGGTGATACAATTGAATTTGTAATACTTTAGGAGACCTTAATTCATAATCTTGGAGTCAATTGGGACAAAATTTATATCACTAGAAAAGTCTCGTCGTTGAGAAGAATACAATGATGACATCCAAATTGAGTTCTAGGAATTTGGAAAAAGTCCAAAAAAAAATAAACCCCGTTTCTCTAATTATACCAGGGAAGTTGGGTTAGCATAGTAAATACACTCCTAAGAGTAAGGGAGAGGGTGTTTACAAGAACCAAGAATAACGATTTTGATTCTTTAATATGCTCTCATGTTCATGAGATATAAACCCTTCCAATTTTCACTCTCATGCCTGAATTCTACCTTTTATACTTGATCGATTTTCTCTCCAAATGAGGTCGAAGTGTCTTCTTATTTATACAGGTCAATCACACATAACCTGAACCATCACGTCAATTTGGGAAGGGGCCGACTTGTTGGAGCCGACCTATGCCATGTTTTAAAGTTGGTGATTATTTTTGTGTTAGTAACATGTTCAGCTCTTACCTTGTTGCATAACTCCTCTACTGTAACGCTCGTTGCAACTATAATTTAAATGACCACCATTGTTCGTGGTTTAATCCCCTTAGCTACATCAAGAATGAATAGTATTGTGCCTTGAACCTTTTGTGCCATCATTATTATCTATATTGTGCCTTGAACCTTTTGTGCCATCATTATTACCTATTCATTTTGTAATAGATAACTATTTATAGTTTTTTACTTTTATATTATCTTATATGCATGATAAGGGGGCCAGTAGATGCCAGCAGGTATTCCTTAGGATGGTATGCAGGGTCGTTATTCAATAATAATGGTTGGTTTTCTGAAGCATTTCTATTTGTCCCAAAGATCACTCTTCACACACATACACTCACCATGTTTCTAACAAATGAAACAAGTTTCATTTACCTCTCTAAATGCAAATTGATGGAAGATAGTTGGGAAAGGAAGGAAAGTTCATGATAACATGCCTTGGGTATCTGGGTTTTCCGAATTATTAAAACTCAAATTAACTGAATTTGGTGTTATTTTTCTTGTCAATTAGCTTGTACATTCCTCTTTATGAACATCATAAGCTTAATTATATTGGTTGTTTTCTATTCACTTGAAAACCATAGTTCATGCAAAGTTCTAGTTTTACTCCCATTGTTTTACTTGCAACATCGCTCGTTCTCCTCACTGTAAAAAGGTTAAAATTGTGTATAACTCTTAGGTATATATCATTGTCCAGAATTGCAACAAAGGTGATCCAATTCGGGTTGAAATCACAAGACATCCTTTGATGGTTCATTCCTTGGGCTTATATAAATGTGCAACTTTATGACCATGATATTCACACTGCAACCAACTTAGATCAATCTTAAACCACGATCTATCAACCTTGTTATGATTATGATCTCAGATTGTAGTTTTGCATTATGTCTCTCTATGGTGCCTTGCTTTGACATCAATGACAACATCTCAACATATTTCTCTTATTTCCAAGTTAACTTCTACCAGGTTTCTTTTATATGTTGCTACTGCTTTTGATTTTGAAGTAGAATAGATGGACAAGAAGGAAATATGCATATATGGGGATTTAGAAGAAAAAATCTACATGAAGAATCCAAAAGGCTTGGTAGTAAAGGGAAAGAAAGAGTTGGTATGTAGTAAGAATGTCTCTGTATGGGTTAAAGCAATCACCATGGATGTGGTGTCAAAATTTTGATACTACTATATTTAGGACTTGGCTTCACAAGGAGCAAAACATATCACTATGTATATTTTAAATTAGTTGGTGATTATTTTAATTGTTTGGTCTTGTATGTGGATGATATATTGCTAATTGGAAATGACAATAAAATAATTTAATATTTAAAAACTAAGTCTAAATTTGACATGAAGAATCTTGGTTCTGCAAATTTCATTTTGGGCATGAAAATTAAAATATATCAAGTAAATTGGAAACTTTGGTTAAGTCAGATAAAGTATGTTGATACAATTTTGCAGAGGTAGCCCCAAGGGTTGGCTCAATTGGACGAGTTCTTATTGTTAACGCACCTTGTTAATGGGAAGCACCAAGGTCAATTCTCCTCTATGCTCTCAACGTTAGGCTTTGCTAAGTGATCCCTTTCAAGTGGATCTAGCTAGAAAATCTTCGTGGACGTAGCAACCACCGATCTCTAATGTTTGTGAACGACACAATAAAATTTATTAAGAAAAAAAAAAGACATAAATGCATACATAGTATGAGAATAAGTGCAACTTTCATTTCTTACTTATCCTTGAAGTAATAGGAAATTTTATAAATTTCTCACGGGAAGTAGCTCAATTGAAAATCGTCATGTTATGAAGTATCATGCAAAATTGTGAGATTCAAGGTTCAAATACCCCCATGGGTGTTTACCCCACCAAAAAATAGGAAACTTTATATATTAAAACTAAAATATAGAACTAGGAATTTGAGTTTGAAACTTTCAATGGTGTTTATAGCGCACAAGTATTGAACACAACCACAAGTCACCATTGATTTGGATTGAATCATGATATTAATTTTCGTTCATCTTGATGCTTTTGGAGTGAACTCCCAACACCACTTTCACTGGCGAGTCCTAGTTTTGCAAATTGGGATATGAAATCTTTCGGAAGTAGTTTGAGGCATCAAATGACATTTTTTTGAGGTAAAACTTTGTCAATTAACCATGCACCCTCTAATCCTATTGTACACACAAATACCTTTCCGACAATAGAAGAATCTCCTCAATCAGAGTCCATATACAAAAGTTATTTTCGTCGAAAGTTAACATTCAAATTTTGACCACCATGATTTGATATGATGCCACATCAACCCCCATTGTTCATGGAAAAGCGCTAACCATGTAATCATGATCAAGAAGATTCTAAAAGTGTTGATATTGTAACTCTAGTTAAGAATAGAGTTACTATTGTTGGTTTTAACCGTATACAATTAATTGTTGTAAACTGATTCTTAATTAAAATAGAAAAGATGCAGAGACAACCACACACATTAACAAAGAAATTTTACCCTAAAAACTCAAAACCAAGAAACCAACAAGATTTTTCAATATATATTTTTATATACAACATATATCTTGCAGCATCCATAAACCCCAATCTGTTTATCAGAGACTAAAATACAAACATAGTTCTTTACCTGAAACTACAAAATCATGATAAAAACCATCATATGCCCAACAAACAAACAAACAAAAAAAAATAAAAAATAAAAAAAAACACTTCTAACAAAAACCATGAGCTACAAACCACCAAAAACTAATGCTAAAAACCACATTCCACTCAACAACTAAATCCCATTTTTTCTGTTTTCTTAATTCTTACAAAGATTATGTCTAACACAACGTTCTTAAAAGTACTAATTTCTAACCCATATAAAGAATACGGTACAAACCATGGTTATGCCCATACTGACTACCGAACCATATCTATATCTCTACACTTTTTCACCTTAAACCATTTTACTGGATATTGGACAAAAGCAAATCGCAGCTTTTACATTTCATTATCTGACATGATTGTGTATGCAAAGATCACCTCATGGGAAACATGCATTTCTCATTCTCTGTCATATTTTTTTACGCGTGTTTATAACACACATGTGAAAATGTGAACTATATATAATGTTCAGTGTTTAGGAACTGAGCTACTTCACTGATGGCTCAACAAGGATAGCAATTGCATTCTTGGTTTTCAGAAAAAGTGAGTCATATAGCAGCTTCATTGACGTACATCAAAATTTACATTAGCACAATTTGGGAGTACTCTTTTACATTAAAACTTCCTGTGTGAACCAAACATCTTGTTAAGGACACTGCCACAATATAGTTCCAGCCTACCAAATAAATTGTCCATAATTTACTTACACCTCAACTCCCGGTTTACCATCCATGGTGTATTTTTGGCTCGACCAAATTTTAGTGTAAAATGCTGATCCCACTGAAGTTTTCAATATTTAGAGGCAAATACCACCTGGTTCATCTTCATGGGCCATGCCTTTGAACTTGAAAGTGGACAACGCTTCACAGAGTATCCAATTAAAACTTTTTTTGGAGAAAAATATAATAAACACTCCACCCACATTAACAAGGGAATCCTCAGAGACAAGCTCAGAGATCCTTTCTACCAAGTAACCACATCCAAAGGCCCTCTATACCATCAAAACCCATGGAATACTTTGT
Organism: Pinus albicaulis; assembly: GCA_034641835.2. Classification (NCBI taxonomy): domain Eukaryota; kingdom Viridiplantae; phylum Streptophyta; class Pinopsida; order Pinales; family Pinaceae; genus Pinus; species Pinus albicaulis. The sequence continues at coordinate 204,099,517 of CM076569.1, forward strand.
TTGGTCGCCCTATTCAAGCAGATTCCTGTATCAACGATTGAAAGCCCAGCTGGATTTGAACCTAGGCCATCATTACTTTACTGCTAGACCATGGCCTGACTAATTTTAAGAGGCAATCGATAGAATATCCATATTATCTGTCCTAATAACTTAAATTATTCACAACTTGAAAAATTGAATGCACCTTATAGTATTCTTGAGGTATTAATATAAAACAGAAACACAAATAAAAACATCACTTCTGCATCTGTAAGAGATTTTATTTCTGTGAGATCATTACACTTCTCTGTCATAAAAGAAAGCACTGCAGCAATAGCTACAGTGGCCCTTCATGCTGACTAGCTTTATTGTCCAACCATAAGCAATGCAGTAGATAAACTGACCTCAAAAGTGTTCTTGGAAGTTCCTAGTTCTTCATAGCTATTGAAAGGTGTAAATTATACAGGACCCAAACTTTATAGAATTGAATCGCTAACTTGTTGGTGCCTGAAATAAGAATCAGGAGCACTCTTAGAGTCTTACAAGAATCTGATATATATACATGGAAGCGTGAACTAGTACAACTACCTCACCATTTTAAATGAATAAGGTTCCAAGAATCCACTCAGTATAGTTACAACTTACTCGTATAGCGACATTCTCCCAAATACTTTACATCTTAAGACAAATTCCCCTCCAAACAGGGAGACCAGTGTCAACTTCCAAGAATGGAAACTTGAAGGATACAGCATTGCTTTGAGTCTGTTCAAGCCTTAAGTCAAGAACATAAACAATTTCATTCCATTTCAGTCACCACAGACTTGATATTACACCTTCGATCTCCATCAGCACTGTATACATAATTGCAATCCTTGATTGCAAATCCATAACACATCTTTCAATTTTCTACCATAAATATCAACCTTAACTTGAACATAAGCAGTCTCAAACAAAAGAATTCTTCAGGCTGCCCGTATAACAGGATCAGGAGAATATCTGGAATCTCCTCTAAAACAATATTTTGAGGAGATTTTGCATCTACCATGTATACTCTGCACCTTTGCAGATTTATGATTCTCGCCGTAAAGAACAAACAGCAATTATTTTAATATAATACAATCTCAGTCAGCCATATTTCAATATCCTGACTAGTTATAGTAAGGATATTTATATATTCAAATAAAATTTTGGCCCCGCATTGCAATGTACGACTCTGTGTATGTATGTAATTACAAGGGTAGAAGATATCGGAAAGCGAATTCATATGGCATTACTTCTGCCACCTGTGAAACACTTTCATCTGTCTTTCCTTTCAAGCATTCCTCCACAGTAGCTCTTGAAGAGATTGGTACTTGCTCACATATCCACTCTAACAAGGATTTTTTATCCTTCGCAAAATCCCACATATACCAATCTAACAGTTTTGGAATAAGGACCTTCCTCTCAGCGGTAACACCAATAGCAGCCTGCAAATACTCCCTTTTGGCTGCTTCCAGTTCTGTTTCCACCTCATTAGATGTATATACCCGCACCTGTCCATTGACAAAACCAAAGATTCAGAGATGTGAACACCTACTTTTGGAAATCCCTGTAAAAAGCACACAAACATGGACATAGAATCAATGCTTTTCTGAGAATTTTCATTTTTATGTGTTTCCAAGTATAAGTACTTTTGCCCATATTTCAATTATGAACATCTTTGCATAAGTATTTCCCATGAGGCTTTGAATGAGCATCTTCAGGAATATATATAGAGCAAGATGGTTGGTTGCTTATACTGTGTCTTGTGTGCTTCAAATGCAGAGTCTAGGAGCAATTTGCATTGTATGCTTCAAATGCAGGACATGAAGGCGGAGAGAGATGACTCAATAGATACATTTACTCAAAATTGTTGTGAATTGATTGAAATAAGTTTCAACCAGAGGCTTGCATTTATATCTTTCTAGTAACTGTTCCATCAATAGCAGTTTAACTTTATGTTCATATGTGGTATATTGCCAGTTTTCTTTATACATTAGCTTTCAATTTCATTTTGATTTTGATCTGGCAAAGCTCAGGCTCAAACACAACTCCATGTTTGTAATTTTGATTTCAATAACTCATTTACAGAGCTAAGAGGCAGATTTATTCACAACATCTGCACAAACGCATGGGTGCAGACCTATTAGTAACAGCTTACGATGTAAGGTATTGCTTCAAATGTAAAGTCCGAGAGATGCCTTGGCCCTTAATAGATGCATTTACTCAAAAATTATTCTACAACGCTAATTGATTGAATTAGACGCTAGACTGGAGGCCTGCATTTTCAAGTAAACAGCCCATACTTACAAGTCCCACAACAATCTAACTTTATATGCATGCGGCATGTATGGGGACCCACCGTCTATGTTACTGGATTGGATCCGAGAATAGTGTTTCTGTGGATCTGCATCCAGCTCTGTTTCGGATACATTTCCAGAAGGATCCACACGAGATCTGTTTATGGCTTGGTAAAAATGTCAAGCTAGCAGATCATCCAAAAAGGACATATTTTAAAAATCACAAAGAAACATAAAATTAAAATTAAAAATGGCAAAGTGCGGGTCCCTAAAACCATAATTTCTCCCTATAAAATAGACCATCCTCCCATCTGAAAACATACAAATCTGAGATTTTGTAGCAGTCTGCATTTCTGAGTTTGTGAGAAAAAACCAGAGCATAACGTTTTCAAAGATTCTGAATTTTCTATGTTTATCATATATATATATATATATGAGAACAATAATCAATTTAGAGCATAACGTTTTCAGAGATCTGAATTTTCTATGTTTATGATTCACTCTCTCTCTCACACACACAGACCATTTCCCCACATCCAGATCCTGACTTTTCAAAAACTCTGACAGATACATCATTTCCATGCACCTTAGACCGCTGTTTTTCTTTGTGTTGGCTATTAGTTTGATTTTAATTTTGAGTTGCAAAGTTTAGGGCTCAAGCAGAAAACCATGCTTGATATTTTGGTTTCAAATTTCAATAACTCATTTATAGAACTATTAGGAAGATTTATTCACAACACATGCACATAAGCCCAAGTGCAGATCTACTACTTACAGCAGGAGAGGACCAACTTCCACAACACAATGCAAAGGTAATCAATGGTTCAGACCACTCTAAACCATAAACACTCCGCATCATAGCCTCCTCATCAGATTTTCCATTTTTCCAATAGGCCTAGCATTCAGTCAACATGGAAAGGTCAGTTAGATACATAAGTTGGAAGAATTTGAAATATCTTCCTTGGAAATGAAAATTATTTGAGGCAGACTTACATCTTTTGAGTGAAAGGGTGGTCGAAGTATGAAATGTTCAATAGCCAATGCATTCATCAACTGCCCTCCCACATTAAGGACTGCCTGTAACCCTCCAATCACAGTACACAGAAATTAAATAACTGCATAATAATGTCGATAGGAAATTCCACAAGTTCTTTCATAATCTTATTACCATAGTAGAAGCAGGGCAACCTATCATTATATAAGTTACAGAAAGTGCCTTCAATGTTCACACTCTGATACAGGAAGCTACTGTGATAGGAAATGAGCAATAAAGTCAATTGATTGTATTCTCATATTTGGCAATGTCATACCTTGCGCATTACCGAAACAACCTTCTGAGGTGTACCTGGTATTCCGTGTTCAAGGAAGGCCTGAAGTTCTCTAAGCGTAAAAGTTAAGAAAATTGTATTAGTCACAAGAAGATGCATCCTAGAGTGAAGATCAGTTGTTTAGAAAGAAATAAATGAAGACTGGGAGAACCACTTAAATGGGTTTGTTTAGATAACAATAAACAGAAACTATACATGCAAACCAGGGGGAATGTTAGTATCATACATGCATCATGCAGGCATTGTAAATGTTGATCCAAAACGCTAGCTTCTGCTGATATGTCAAGCCCTTTACGTCTGCAGAACATAGTTTGCTGACAAGAAATCTGAAAGCACAGACTTATAAATTAGTCCAAACCTAAAAATGACTAAATGGGAATGGCAGCCTTGTAAGGGCTTGTTACTGCTGTTTCAATTATCAACATAAACAATCTAGGTTTTTTTAGAGTGAAGGAGTCAATATAAGCAAACAAATATGCATAATAGCATTATTTCAGTAAATGACAAACACACCTTAATCTTCTGAATAAAGAAGCACAACTTGGGAGCCGACCCAAGTCAAATGAGCGTGCAGTGATATCATGGAAATGTTTGTATGGACCAATATCTCTCAGGATTGATTCAGAACAAACACCATAAGGATCTTTGAAATGTATTTCTTCTGAACATTCTGTAGGTATTTTACGGCTCAAAGGGCTTCTCGAGTCATAGGATTTTGATCTTGAAAAAGTCGACCGTGATGCTATTGATGATGTCTCCTTATTGGTTGCCGACGATGGTCTTGTTAGCTTCAAAAAAATACTCATCAAACACTTCACAATCTCTTCAGAAAGCTTGTTTGGTTGTGTGCTTTTGCCCTCTTCAAAAACATTCAGGGATGGTAGTTTCGTTGGTCCAAAATGAGTATTCAATAGAGTATGCTCTGTCTGGAAGATGGTATAATATCATACATAAATTGAATCAATATCTCTACTCATACGATATTCTGAAAGTGCAGGTGCCCATAAGAAATGTAACTTATTTTCTACTTGAAATGAATTCACAATTTTTTTCTTGGAAAGAAAGAACTATACTCATATGATATACAGATACCCATTCTGTTTATACTTACAATATCAAACAGTTTTAAGGAGCTAAAAGATGCTCACTTGCTAAAGAAGAATTTTTCTATCATACATGATTCTGCTAAATAAGTGTTTTGCTAACATATATGATTCCAAAATTACTACCTTTCTTTTTGGTGTTGGGGGCTGCGTCTCCATAAGAGTTGTACGAATCAGTGAGGCCTGTTTCTGAACTCCAGTCTTTCCTTTTGGGACTGGAGGCAAAGTATGTAGGTTCTTTGCTTTCAAATGCGACTGGTTCTCTTTCTCATGGCTAATTAACGGTATCCTTGATTTCATGTGCTCTGTTGATAGCTCTAATGCCTTTGTTTCTTCAAGGCCCTTGTAAATAGAAAGGCTGCCATTCATAGCCTGCGATAGAAAGAAGAGGCCCTGGGTGTCTGGTATAGAGCCCATAGTTAGTTGCCTTCTATGTAAACCTCCAGTTTCCAAAGCCCTATTATGTGTTTTGGGGACTCTATTCGGTGTTCTCAGATTCCTATCTGATGGACTCCCTTTCATGGAATGAAACAAACTTCCTACAAAAGAATCTTGTTTTCCCTGTTTCCTAACATAATCAGATAAATCTCCTGATGAAGGAGACCTACGCAGTATTCTCTTTGCCTTCAATTGTTCAGCATTTCCAACCGGTTCCTTCTGCTTTGTAGATGATGGGGCATGCTCTTCATTCTGATACATACATTGTCTCAAGCGTACAATTTGTTCCTCTAGGAAAACAACTTCTTCCTCAAGCACGGCTACTTCGGCAAGAAGCTGCTTTGTCTGACCAACCCACAAAGAAAGCATATCTGTCAAATACTATAATAGACTCTAGACGCCTCCACCAGGACAAATCTATTTTGAGAAATTAAATAACTGGAACATTATCTTTGTGAAGACCTCCAATTAGAACAGAAAGCCATCCCTTATAGTTCCGACTATCAATCCATTATAGGTTCCTCTATAAAACTGGTTTTACCTGTGCTTCCCTTACAATAGGGAAAGCAATCCATCATTTGAAGACAAGAATATGATATGATTTGATAATTCTGAATAGGAATTATAAAACTCTCTTACATGAATAAGTGAAGTGAAAGATACGCCCATGCTGTTTCATCTACAATTCTAAATGCTAACTTTTCACTCAAACAATATGCTTGCGAACTACATCTTGAAGCTTGCTCTGTATATCAGGTTGTAGTATACCTTTTGAGGAAGAAATGATGGAAGACGAGGGAGAACCCCTAGAGGTCTTGTGAAGGCTCTTTCCAATGCTCTGTGCACGTCCTCCTGGTGCCTAAGTGTTTTACGTAGCCTATCAATCTGCAATTTGAGGGGAACACATAGTTGATCAGATAGATATTAGACTTTGGCTATAGCTAAATTACCAGGAGAAATCAAATCACATTGCAGAGTATAAGACAACACAAGATCTGGACCATTTGAGAAACAACACCGAATCAGTTGATGATGAACATATAACAATTAGCTTACACACAGGTGAATTATTAAGCTTTTACTGCTCACCAATCCCTGGAGGGAGATGAAGTGGAGAGTACCTCAACCCAAACCACTAGGAGAAAAAATTTCAGCACCTGAACCACAGTGATTAAAAAGTTGTAAGACAGTGTAAACCTCCCAAATCATTACTTCAATGAAGCATCACAGGGCAATACATCCCTGGGAGGAACAGGTGGTATCATATTTGTTACTGGTTTACATTCAATTAGTTTCAAGGCAGGGATAGGCTACAGATCCAATAATGTGGCTGAGTTGTGGGCCTTGAAAGTAACCTTTACCATGGCATCTGAATACAGCTTCAACAGTTTACAAATATTTAGAAACTCGAGGCTAGTAATAAACTGGTTTAACAATGTTTTTGATCTGAGGAATTTCACCCTACAGCCTCTCTTTGAGGAAACTTGGAGAATTCTGGAGGGTTTCACATACGTTACCTTCTCCCACATATTCCGAAAAAGGAATCAAAAGTCTGATAATTCATCAAAAGAAGGCATTCTCCTTTTTCCTGGGATGTGGTTGGTGCATGAAGGCAAAGGTGGACAATTTTCAGACTACTCTCATAACACTTTTCTTTGATATTTCTGTTGCTGTGTATGGTTTCCAGTTTTTACTTGCAATTATTTATTCTACTTGTTTTTTTATAAAACACATCTGGAAGATGGTACAAAGGGACTGTTATCAGGTCAAGGTCATATGTTACCAGGATGGAAATAGTCTTCTAAATATTTTGATCTTGAATCTATGGGCCTTATTATGTCTTTGTATTGGACATGTGAAAGGCTGTCAGAATGCTGGAGAAACATCTGCTCAATGTGATTTTGCTCTCATATGAATTAATTATAATTTTTCTGGGTGGAAAAAAAGACCTCACAAGATATGGTGAGAAATGTGTGCATAATAGGGTAGGGGTTACGTTTGAACCCTGAACTTTTCCAACCCAAAATCAAAATCAAAATCACTCAGGCTTATATCAGAAGAGTTAAATTACAAACTATTATCAAGAACCCTGATTGGAATTTAGTTGTAATGAGCAACCGTGGTCAGCAGCGAAAGAAAGAGAGAGAGACAGGAACAGCAGTAACAAACTCCATACATCTTGCTCAAGGTTTAATATTTTTTCCCGGCTTGAAGACCTTCTAGAGCGAGCATTCCCTGTTGACGGTCTTTGAAATTCTTGTCTCTGAATGCCCTTCAGAAAGAAAAACACCACCAGTCATTGAGTCAGGCAAGGATGTATTGAGTTCTATTGGATACACTCTAAACTTTCGTTTGAATCAAGGAATAAGAGAGAAACTACCTTATCATTATTCCGCGGCATGTTTGCTAACCGAGAGAAGGTGTTGCTCCGGGCACCGACGGATTCCTTCTCCCCACCATGAAATGATAATCTGGCACTAGCACAGTACACAACAATCACCCATTCACATAAATATAGCATCCCATTGTTGCCTATGGCTGCATAGATTGAAATTTTTATATTTCAAGTACCTGGGAGAAACTTGGCCAAGTGTTGCCAGTCCATCACTGAATGGTTTCAAAACCATGGTTGCTCACACCTTGATTTACTGCAATCCAGCCTGAGGCTTCGTAGGCAGCCACACAAATTTTGTATAGAGGAGCACCATTCGTTCTTGGGATTCAATGCTGTTCTCAACACTCTGCTGCAGGAGAAACCCATTACAGAGGGGATAAAAAAGATGACCCAATGAATAATGAAACAGTAACAACACAAGAATTAAAAATTTGGCTCCAACATTCCATAGACCCGATTATTATCATTAGTGGCATTTCCATCTAAGATAAGATTAATGTTTTCTGTCAACCCAAACGCAGTTCAGCTCTACCCATACTAAATTACACCCCAATTCAAGCTCTGGGAGTCTTTAAGCTTCACAGTAAGCAATGCTGATCCTAGTATGAAATTCACAATTCAACCAGTTAAGCTCTCTCGGCCTATACCATTCTATTTTCACTGGGAAGAAGTAGGACATAACCCATGAATACAAAAAACTCTTTCACAGGTTATATTGCTTTGGCCTATAGAACCCAAAACAAAACTCAAAAATTAGGTTGAGCAGAAAGCATCAAGAAGCAAGTAAACGAATATCAGAAAAGCGTTGCACCAGTATTTATCATCTGATTGCGGAAAAGCCCATCTGCGCGCCTCATACATGCCAATAATTTTTTTAATACAGAGAATAGATGTACCAAGAAGCCCAACAGACAAAAACGCATAAATGCAGAACTTAACTTTGGAGCAAAGGGAACTAATGATGGGCACATATAAAATCGGCCGAAACGACATTAAGCAAAGCAAGCATCACACCAACTGAGGGGGTCCACAATGGGGTTTGCTGTTGCTTAGAAGGAACCATGCAGTATATATATCTGTCAATCAATGGTTGGGCAGCCATACATTCCAATGACAAGGTAATTGAGTGCAGAGCATTTATCCCTCCAACTTCCAGATCCTAAGCCCATGCACCTTTCACTTCTTGAATTTTCAAAATTTCATCCATTTATGAGGATTAAAAATTTTCAATTCCAGTTATTTATAATTAAAATTATTTTCAGAAATTATGCTCCGGTCATTCATCATAAATATTTAGAATTTTTTTGTAATAATTATATGTGAAAGAACGTTTTCAAATATAAATCATTAATACTAAATGATGTGAAAGAACATTATCGACTCTTTTTTAACTAATCAATGTGAATCATCTTTAATATTAGTTCAAAACACATTAATAATATTGTTTCATATATTATTATTACTAAAAAAATTCTAATTAAAATTATTTTTAATATTTTAAAGAGAATACTAATTCATACAGAAAATAATGGTTAAAAAGCATCATTTTATCAAAATCTATTTGAAATTTTTAAAAATGTTGATTATTTCTCCAAAAGTTCTAGAGCATGGGGAATATATTTCCACCATTATTAAAATTATTAATAATTAAATCAAATAAAATTTTATATAAATTATTAAATAATTTTATTAGAAAAAATCAAATAAAATTTATTATTAAATAAAAATAACTTCTATAATTAAGTGAATTTTTCACATTTTTATCTCTTATTCATGTTAAAAATGTTGGTTAATTTTACCTAAAATCAAATCAAATTATTTGTCTGGATTCTTTCATTGTACTTCACTTCCACTTATTTTTGTCTTTGGTTCTGCACAAGATTTGGATCGTTCTCACTTTTTCTGGTTTTTGGATATTGTGTTTTTTTTTTGAAGGAAGAGCCACATAGCGTTATATTTGGTGAATTCTTTATAATATATTAATACTCACAGCAATCATATCAAATCTTACCCATGATTCCCAAGGTTTGAGGAGCAAAATGTAAGCCCCACCTATTTGCCTCAACTCCCTACATTTAGAAAGGATTCACATCTCGCACAGAAATCCAAGTGAAGGGCGGGAAATAGTTATCTCTGGAATATAGTACGTTGAAAAAGTTCAAGAGGTAATTCAAGGTATACACTATTTTGGATAATGTCTTCACATGATTAGTGTAGTTTCATATATTTTATTATGTGTTTAGATTGTTGAGATAATTGTGTATTTAATAAGCTAATTGTGTTTGAATGGGATTTTTTTTTGTTAGTAGAGTTATTAAGAAATTTGTGTTTAGGATTTATTACATGGTTAATTGTTTCGAATCACTTATTATTTTCAATTTATTTTATTTTTAATTGAGAGAAATTGATTTAATAAAAATTTATAAAAAAAGAAAAAAGGTCTTAAAAACTAAACGATTTAGTCAAAAATCAAAGAAATTGACTATTAAAAAAAATGATAAATTTAATTTAAACATAATATAAACTCTTTAAAACTAAACCATTAATGCAAAAATAAAAAAATTAACCATTAAAAAAATAATAAATATAATATAAGCTCATAATTATAATAAGAGAAATAGTTTTCTTATAATAATAGTAGTATTAAAGATAGTTGATTTCAAATAAAACTAAGACTAAATATATAATAATTTAAATGATAATAATAGTAGTATTAAAGATAGTTGATTTCAAATAAAACTAGGACTAAATATATAATAATTTAAATGATAATAATTTAATTGTGTTTTAATTGAAATTTAATTATTATTTTTAAGTGAGATTGTAATGTTATGTTGTTTAATTGTATTTTTAAATATATAATAAAATTTATTATATTTAAAATATTAGATTATATAAATTAATATATATATTATATGTATGTGTAGTCTAATTAATAAATGAAATGGTTTTTTAATTGGAATCTAATAATATATATAATGTGTAGTTTAATTAATAGATAGAATGGTTTTCAACTAATAGACTGAATGGTTTTCTTTCTTTTTTTTGGTAAGTTGAGTTAATCTATTAATATCGAGAACATAATATTACATATACTACAGGCAGGGTTGGTAAGTTGCGCTTAACCAATCCCTGCCTTTGTAACATTGTTTCAGGGCTGCCTCGTGGGAGGAGGCCGGCCCAGAAAATCCTTGAAAACAAGCCTTACATTGTGCGCAGTAGCGCTGATACATCTAAAAACAAAAGAGTAGAAAATAATAGAAAAGCCCTGTGGGCACATATGAAAAAACTCAGAGTAAAACTGAGCAGCTGCGCAAACGTTATTCATCATCATCATCACCATTCTTGGGATTCTCCTCTTCAATGGGACAGGCTCGAGCCTGCGCAACAGCAGCTTCCATAGCAACTTCTACGTCGACAGCAGTTCGCTTGGGGAAACTTGCAGGAGTGCAGAGGATGGGGGAGTTCGAGTCTACACCATCAGGAACCTTCATCCAAACGCCATCGGAATCCGTGATCCAGATGTATGTTTCCTCAACATCCTGCGCAGGAATGGTCGGGGGAGCCGGCATACGATGCAGAGGGGGAGCTCTGGGAGAGGAGGTGGACCTCCTCGCGCCTCGACTTCCTCTTTGTGTTGATTTCCTGGAGGATTCTGCACACTGCTCGGGATCAGGTTGATGGCTTGTAAGGGTGTTGGACAAGGAGCCGTCAATCGATTCAAGGCAGTTATCCTCGCCGCGATGGTAACGACTTGGGAGGGCCCCTCTCTGACCACCACAAATAGTGCGTTGGCGCAGTCTGGGGGCCATTGCACACCTGGGAGGGGAGGCAGGAATGACACTAGGGCTGAAGAGGCTGCAAAGACTGGGGGGCAGGTTCGCAAGATGAAGAGAAGCAAGTGTAGGGAGTCTGCGCAGCTCCAGTCTGGGATTGAGGCTTCACAGCTAATTGGGATTAGTGAGAATCCAAATCAAAAGGATGAGAGAGAAATGAAAAGGTGAGCAGATGAGTGAGAAAAGGGGCAGAAGTCTAGGGGTTATATAGATGTGAGGGTGAAGTCTGTAAGGGTGGCAATGAGTGATCTTCGCACGGAACTGCATGTGGAGCTCAAGTCGTTGAGCAGGCGTAGGGGAGTAGGAGTGGTTGCGATGTTGATTATTCATCATGGACACTAATGGTGGTATGGGTGAGGTGATGGTCAGGGTCAGGTGACGCAATGCCTGTCCTCTCAGTATTATCTTTGGTTCTGCGAGGAACGTGCAAGGAGGTAACGGTAATTGGGTCCACCGCAAGTGAAGAATTGCGTTGGAGATTTTCGCAGTCCATATGGGTGGAGATTTGATGTTCACTCGTGTCAGGTGTGTCACCCGCATCGGGAGACTGAATGGTTTTCTTATCTAAATCCAGCAATACAATTTCTTGAGAGATTATAACTTCTTGTTGTTTAAAATGCACTTTTGAATACATAATGTATTTAGTACCTTAAAAAAACCATTAAAACACTTTATTTTTTAAATTAAATCACTTAAATTTATAATTTTTAAAAATTTATATCAAATTTTGAACAAAATTAACTAAAAATAAACATTTCATCTACACTATATATTTCAATAGTTAAAATAAAAATAAATTAAAATAACTACCTATTATATAAAATAGTTTTATAACCATTCTATCTGCTGTCTAGTTTTATAACCATTCTATCTACTATCTACATTGGAATATAAATTTTTATAAGTTTTTCTTAAATGTTTGCATTAGAATAGTCATAAAATAGTTTTATAAACCTTCAAATATAATTTTTTATAAGTTAGTTTTTTTTAATGTTGCATTAGAATAGTCAAAGAGGTTGTAAAATCAACTTCAGTTTTCTCCAAATAAATCATAATGGTAAAAGAGGTTGTAAAATCAACTTCAATTATTCCGAGATATCATTGATAGAATTTAAATTAAATTCACTTACCTAAAACACTTTCAATGAAATTTAATAAATTTATAATAAAAAAATAAAAAAATCATCAAAAGTATGTGTGCTGTTTCAATATAGTTAAATAAATGATGTATGTGGCCTCTGACTTCAATTTCACACATAAATTCCAACCATATTACTTATTGTATTCATACTTATCAAAATTATTGAACACATAAATTCCAATCAAATTATTTATCAAGGTCATCGTACAAGTTATGTACAAGTTATTTCACATTTGCGTCATGACTCTTAAATGCCACATACCTTCCAAACAAGTTTGTTAAAGGTCTTTATTTTCATTTTCAAAGAAATTGCCTATTAACAATTTGAGTATGATTAGTGTTTTTTTTTGTTTTTTTGTTGGTAAAAAGTTAAATGCCACATACTTTCCAAACAAGTTTATTAAAGGTTATTATTTTTATTTCCAAAGAAATTGATTGATTAATAATTTGAGTAAGAATAATTTTTTTTATTTGTGTTTTTTAAGTAAAAAAATCATTATAATGTAGTTGTTAAATTAATAGTGTGGATAATTTTTTTGGTTATTTTCTATAAATGCTAACTTACTCATCATTGTTATTCAAGGAAAACCACATCACTTGGAATTACTAGTTGTGGTCTGTAAGTAGGTAGACTTTCACTCGTACTAGATGCTATGGTCTATAACCAGGCAGGCTTTCACTCCTTTCACTCCTACCAGATGCCTCTGGGTCTTGGGTAATTAACCTTAACCTGTTTTCTTACATCTTAGGAATATGAGTTCTTAGTCATGGATACTGCAGGCCTAATTAATTTTTTTTAATTATTGAGTGGAGAGGCCCTCTTAAGCCCAGTATGGTAGAGATGTTGTAATGTAATGTTTATCATTTTGACTACATCAAATTACATAAAAATAAAAATTAAATTAAAATATTAATATGATGTAATGGAAACATCTTATCATTGCCAAAATAAAAATAAAAATGGCCCATGGTATTGGCTCATGGTATTGAGAAGTCATGGTATTGACCCATGGTATTCATGTGGAATGCAGCCTATTTAAAAGGGAAAATTAAACCAGTCTAGATCCATCTTACTCTGGAACTAAAGGGCCAAGAGGGATCAAATCTCTTGATATGCAAACCCATTTTTAAATGAAAAGAGATTTGGTCCCTCTTGGAAAATTCAGAATTAAGATTGATCTATGTTTATTTTGGAATAAGGTTTCCAAAATATTAACTTAATTGGGGATAATTATTAGGTAGAGAGTAAGGATTTAACCTTTATGGAATATTCATAATAGTATAAACAAATCAATGTTTTAAATTTATCTTTAAAGTAATTATGTTAATTTTAATCTTTTAATTAAATTGATTAATTAAAAAATATCATATGAACAAGTGTCATGTGAAGTGAGTTATGGTTGTTAGGGTATGTGGAATTAATAAGTCATAGTATTGTAGCAAAGTTTATTTACAAAATAAAAATCTCTATGATAAAGTGGGATTAAATCTCCATGATTAAGAATCTTGTTCTATATCTTTTTTAACTATATATGGTTAACTTGTATATTAATTATTTTTATAATTAATAATAATTTAAAAGAAAATTATAATTTAGCTATTGTTTATGATTTTATTTAATTTTAGTGATGTGAGATGTATCATGAAGTAAGTGTTTTGATACTTATTATGGATGGGATTATCTAAGTATTACAAGTTTGGGAGTTTTTGGATTCAACAATTTTTTGTCAACATGTGGTCTTATGTTGTTTGAAATGCATTTTTGAGTGTATATATAGAGTCAACATCGCTTTGGGGCACTTAGATTGTGGAGAGTTCACAACTCAAACTTGTGATTCCAACAAATCCGTACCAGCTAATGGGGAAATTCAACGAGAAAATATGCTTGAAAAAGTTGGATTTAATTTATATGGTTGCCCTAGTATAATTTATAATTAAATTTATAGCTTAATTATTTTTTAATTAATAGTTTTGTTTTGATTTAATAAAAATGATAGTTAAAATTTATATAAAAAAAAATATAATAATAATAATAATTAAGAGGGAAAACCCTCAATATTAAAATTATAAAAATAAACAAATAAAATTTTAATTTTAATTTTAATTAGGAAATGATAAAGTTAAATTAATTTATGAAATTATTGTGGTTAATATATTTAAAGGCTTGAGGAAATCTACTAGGGAATGCAAGACTACTAGGAGATCCCTCTTAATTTCGTTCTTGATCCTCTTGGATTTTGGTAGATTCAGACTTAAGATGGAATTAGGTTGGTAGGGGACATAGTGCTTTTAGATTCTTAATTTAATTATTAATAATTATTAGATGAATGGTAGGTAATTTAACATTCACATAATATTTTAGAATATTATTGGTAATAGTCATAGATTAAAGGTTGAGATTTATCTCATATATATATATATATATATATATATATATATATATATATATATATATATATATATATATATATATATATTCAAAAGTAGTTATGTCCAATTAAATTGATTAATTAAAAATATGGCATATGAGTTAAAAATATGATGGTTAAGTGAAGGCAAAATTTCCATGGTTAAGAATCTTGTTACATATTTTTTTTAATGTAAATATGTTTAACTCGTATTAATTATTTTTGTAATGTAAATATGTTTAACTCATATTAATTATTTTTGTAATTAATAATAATAATAATATAATTTACCATCATTGACTCTGAAGCAAATAAGGAGAAGTAATAGTGTGTCCACCCTCCCCCCCCGTGCATATGCATGTGGCTTTAATGTTAATTATTATACCTCGTCCCGCTATAGCCTATAGTTCTCTCGATTCCTCTCCCCAGTTGTATATTGATGAGCTTTGTGTGGGTTATCCAAGGGCTATAGAGGATGTTTACAGGTGTCCCTATAAGCTTGTTTCTCAGTTTCAATGTTGGTAATTATTAGTTTGAGTGGTTGTCTCCTGTGGTTATCTCTAGTTGGAAAAGGTAGGTTCACAAAGCCAAGACCTCTGGCTTAAGGAAGGTATTAAATTCTCATGCATTATCTGGCATGGATTAAAGTAGATAATGACTCGCCACTTTAGTGTTGGTCTGTGATTGGACACCTCCAATATAGTCAGGCTGAAATCTAAGGTAATTATATGCTTTTGGCTTGTCCAAATCTTCTTTTTCGTCTTGGTTGATTATTGGATAGTTGTTGGGTTTCAGTGCCTCTCTTAGATTAAGTTTATAGTTGACATGTTTGCTTTGCTCCATTCAGATTTGTTTATTCTCAAGTGATTTTCATCAAGTGGGTGGGTTGCAGGTCTTTGGTCTCCCTCTCTTGTTTTCAAATTTCTTGTGGTGTTGTGACAGGTTAGTTGGGAGTGCATTATGTTTGTTGATTCATCCTACAAGCGTTTCAGAATTCCTATTGGGCCTCTGGAAATGTGGAAAGGGGTGGTTTGCAGAAATTGTAAGTTGTTGGCATATTCTAATTTTCCCTAATCAATTGGTTTGGTTGTGCTCTTTAAGGAGTTGACCTTGTGGTTTTATTGAAGACTTTTTTGTTTGGACCTTTTTTTGGCTCACCTTGGCGAGAAAGCATGGTCTTGCTCGTCGAGGTACTGGGGAGAGTGGCTAGACTAGTAGGTGTCGCTTTGAGGCTTAGGCCTAGGAGGAAAAAACTTCCTTCCAGGTTGCAACTTGAAAAGATTTTTCATAGAGAAAAGCAATCTTTTTCAAACCCTGGGCTATCGATGAAGTCTCTCGTTACATCCTGGACCATGGGAACACTAGGGGAAGGAGAAATAAATACATGCACTTGGTCACCATTCACTGGAAGTTGAAGACTTTATTGGGGCAAGTTCTCAAGGAAAAACATGACGATAAAATTGAGATCATCTCCTTTCTCAATGATCTTCAAAGGAACTAGTGGAAAATGCAAGACAACCTTGATCGCCTAGATGCATGTTTGGCTCATATGGTGAAGCATATACATTAATGTGAATTTCAGCTTCCAATTCCCTCTGACTTTGGACCAAAGAACCTTGCTCCGATAACTTCATTTGACTCTTAAATGGATATCTATTGTGTTTTGATCTTGCTAGTGTTTTGGTCGCATGTGCCCCTTTTGTTCTAGATAGTAAAGTCTTTTGGTTTATTGTAATTTTTTTTGGAAATTACATACTGGGCAACAAATATGGGAAGAGTGAGGCTAGTAGATTTTTGGAAAGTTGTGAGCAGTGATGTAATCTTTTTCTATAAATGAAAACTTATGAATTACAAATAATAATAATAATGATAATATAATTTAAAATAAAGTTATAATGTAATTAAATTTTATGTTTTCTTTTATTCTTGGAAATGTGAGATGTATCATTAAAATTTTTGATGCTTATCGGTGTCTTTTAATTTATATGGTCGTGCTAGCTTTATTTATTTTCTTAATAAGTATTAATAAAAGCATTCCAAAATTGTCATAAATTTGATGACTTAAAATGTTAGAACAGTTGCCTAAAGGGGTTGGATCCAATAATGAAAAGCAATGAATTTTTCATCGTTGATCAAGGCCAATTCCTATGATTTCTTATTAGAGCCATGGGGGCGCCTTGAGGTAGTGGTCAAATGTGTGGTTACAACCAGAGAGACTATATTTAATAGTTTCGTGAGCCATGCACACATAAGTGGACCAAATCCCACTCCTTTGTCCTCCTTTTAAAGATAGACAAAGGATCTTAGCCTGAGTGCTTTGATGAACAATTCATTTCCCCAACTTTGTGGGTTCAAGTCTCGGGAGACATGTTGTAACTGGTCCATTTGTGGTATTTATGAAATAGTTATATCTAGTGTAATAATGACTGTCGATCTTTCACAGTTATTGATTCTCCATAAATTCTCCTTCTGAATTAAAATAATAAAGAAAGCAAAAAAGTTAGAAAGGTTTGTATTGTGACAAATACTTTGAAATTATGATTTAGATTGAATATATATCTAGAATTTTAAGAGGAAGTATTTATTGTCTTCATCCCTCTTAGTGTCACAAAAATGACAGATTATTTGTCTCGCAATGTTTTGGGAATTATCCAATGCTCAATTTCACTATGCAACTCATTAAAGTTTGTTCTTATTTTAACAATATTGATTTTTTTTATTTATGTAATCACAACAAAGAGATATTTTTATTATTTTATATTAGAGTTGGTCACCTCCTTGGAGTATCTTAATTTTCTTTTATCCTCTAATTATTTATTGCGCCTCAAATTCCCTTATATATATATATATATATATATAATTTTATTTTATTTTATTTTATTTTATTTTATTTTTTATTTTTATTTTCTTTCTGAATTGGTCTACTCCTATATTGATACAAAAATAAATTTACAGAGAGGTAGTGGCCTCAAGAGATCTAGCCCATAGATGCGGCATACGCACATTACAATGCTGAACATTGACTAAAAAGACTAGCTGGATACTGACCAAGAGAGCTTCAAAAACCATGGCCATGTCTGACTCAGAGATACAACTTACTCCTATAATGAGACTGTAAACTGACCAGAGGTAATTCATAGTCCCTAACAGATTGACTGGGCTAATACAGATGAATAGGTTAGCGCTGCCCATTTCAAAACTAAAATCTAACACTTTGAACTGCTGTAGCCATCGCCAAAAATCAAAGACACATGCAGTAGAATGCCGCCCACGCAGGGGAAACCGGCAGTTTAACACAAGAGAAAACATCTGTGCATGAGAACTGTAGAGCATAAGTTGACTGTAAAATAGGAGGGAATTGAACACCTTCGTGCAACCGGAAATCAAAAACCAAGGAGCACAGACCTAATTAAGCTTCATGAGAGGTGGATGGCACTTCCTCGACGATGCGGCATGCATATTGTAGGGGTCTTCTTCCACATGAGGATGACTCTCCTTGCTTGTAGAGCCGCCACCAGTTGGGACGCTTGGACCAGCTTGCAAGCTCACATCCTGGGTTGCAATGCCACCAGTTTCCACACTCTGCCTGTTGTCATTCTAAGAAGTGCCATGCGTGTATTCCTCCCTTGTCTCCAGAGCCACCCCTGTAGTTGCAGTAACTAGACCAGAGGAAACTTCTCGAAGCTCAATGGTGACTGAAGCTAAGAAGGAGATTGAGTCCTGGAGGATAAGTGAAAGTGCGTTGCCGAATTATTCTGCCCTCGACCCCGTCCACAACCCCTCCCGGTGACGGGATAGCGAACAAGGCTGAAGTCTGAAGAGTAAGACGAGGATTCAGAAGTGGAGGAGGAGGGATGGCGATTAACTTGCCCACGGGAACTTCCCCTCCTGAAGCGCATTCTTTGGCACAATCTTGGCATAATGTAAAGAGCAGGAAGAGCGGAACTATCAACAATTTTGTGGAGACAAGGAGGAACTGAAAGGGGCCTAGCTTTAGCTCGCAGAGGATTACTGGAAAAAGCTAAGGACGACTGACAACTGAGATTGCAGAAAGGGCTTTGGGAAACATGAAATCCCGGCACCAAATCAACATAGCATCCCAGTGCGCATCGTTTCCCAGTGCTGGTGCGAGAGCGAGGCTCTGCGGCAGCAAGGGAGCAGCAAGTGCGTAGGGGAGGAGCACGAATGAGTTCTTGGAGGGGCGCCATGACAAAAGAATGAGCAAGCTGGTGTGGAGGGACGAGTTGCATTAACGTGAGCAGAAGACTTAAAAACAGACATCATGCGAGGTTGGATGGCAGTGGTGATAAGCCACGCGTCGACCCACCAAATCGCCAACATACAGATCGCCTCGTTACCCACCCGCATCCGGGAAATTCCCTTAAATTTTGAATGATATGATATTTTTAATATTATCAGTACTCTACAGAATAACTTCTTTTATTCTCAATAATTTAGACAAGACTTGGCATATTTACACCAACTTTCCTTGAGTTGTTTATGGTTTTGGATGGAGTTTGAAGTATTTTCAGGGAGTCTCTTGTTGTCGAGGTTGTTTTTCATGTTCTTGTACATTAATTACCTAATCATAATTGCATTCCAAATGGGGGGAAGGCTCACTTTTGTTATAAAGATAAGATAGGGTGTAATGCCTTTAATTTTGAGATTATCAAGCATACAAATATTTTGGATTTGCTTCATTTTTTCCTATAATTCTCTAAAGATACTCCATCTTGAAAATACACATTCATATATAAAAGGAAGTACAAATTTCTAATTTTGTATTAATAAAATGTAAATTTACTTTAATAAGTTTTGGTTTTTAAAGTTATTTATAATTTCTATATTAACGGTGAAAACTAAATAGTACATACATAGAGTTGTTGGTTTGCTACTGGGAAAACCAAACCACCAACCAAGAAAAAAAGTGAATTTGTCTGTGATTTCCCAATAACATTATCTACCCAAAAATTATAGCAAAGGGGTTTCAAACTAGGTAATTCATCACTTAAATGTATATGTCCTATATGCATGTGTCTAGCAATGGGGTAAGCAGTACTTCCCAATTTGAGAAAACTAAACAAAAACTGAGTAAACAATGGATAACATATCTCGAGTTGGAAAGGTAGTATCATTAGAGTTAATGACCTAAACATATATAGCTACAAATGTTGGGGGCTTTATATCCATTGATTTTGATGCTTAAGCAGTGATTTTTCAATCCATTTCCTTAACTTGCAAGTTGAGCTCGTCAATTTGGACCAGTATAGCTTGATACTCCTCACTTCTCTTGATCAATAGCATGCCCATGATTTCTTTTCCTACCAGTATAAGTCCAAAATTCTGAAATATTGGTGTCATGGGTTCCGGAGGTGCTTATGTCAAGTATTGATAGATCTATCTCCTTATGAACAACCTTGTCTTGTAGGAAACTCATTTTCAATCATCTTCTTCAGTTTTTTCAAAGGTGTATTTGATGGCTTGAGGGGTGCACATGTGGTAAATTTCCTTGGAGGATTTCGCTTTATGTTGAGAACAAGTGACAAACCTTTGATATGGATCCCTTTCATTGTTGACCTTCTTCCCTTGAGCCATGTTGGTTAAACAAAGAAAAGTTTTCCAAGGAATCACCATGCCAAAGACATGGATGATTTCTAGTGGAAATCCTATCTAAGAACCAGAGCAAAGTAATCCAAAGGTGAGAGGCTTAAACATACCAATTATACACAAGAATAAGATCAACAATATTTGGAAGAAAAAATAAAAACAATATGCAGGTGTGAGACCACCATGTGAAAGGCCCATTGTTGTCCCTTCATTCATGGCAAGGCATGGCAAACAATCTCTATAGTAACTAATCAGATGCGAACAAGGGACCACGATTATAGAAGCCATAATGGATTGGAAAATATCTTGATATTCATTCAATGTCGTAAAAAAATTGAATGTGACAGGTGCCCTAACATGTTCCTAGATATCCCCTCAAATAATGAGAGGGAGTAGAGTGAAAATTATAAATTCCCTAAGGGATTATGAATCCAAATAACCTAATTTAGGGTAAATTTACTTTAATAGGTCAAAAAAATATTTATATTGTGCATTTCTTTTAAATAAAATGATGTTTTCAAAGAAGAGTGATATTTCTATTATTTTGTTATAAAACATTTTTTTTCAATCTTAATTTAACTCATTAACAAAAGTAATTAAGTATGGAAGAGATGTTGTAGTGGTGCCTTAAATAAAGGGTTAAACTAAAAAATAATAATAAAACATATTGTCAACTCAATTAAAAAGATAAGAAGTAATAAAAATAATAAATCATCGAGTTCAATTTGTTATATTGTACTTTTTTTATTAATAAAATATAAAAACTTAATAGATTTAATCAATAAACATATAATTAGAAATGATACAATTTAATTAATAGACAAAACAATTTTTTTCTTCTCTCTCTCTCTCTCTCTCTCTCTCTCTCTCTCTCTCTCTCTCTCTCTCTCTCTTGTGGCTGGCAGAATCAGTAACGTGTCATTTCTCGTACTAGCGTGACACTTGGTTGATCCTCAACAACTTCCACTATAACCTCCAGGTTCAAACGCATGACACCTAAGCACGACACACATGTAAGTCAAGGTTTGAACTTATGACCTGCACAACGACATGAATGCCTTAGCATTGTGTTTTCTAGCCAGCAAGTCACACCCCTAGGGGCCAATAGAAAAAAAACATTTCTTAATTGGAATATGTTAATACTATTTCGAGCAAGGTTGTGATTTCTTGTTGTTTAAAATGAAATTTTGGATGCATGAATGGATTCAACACCCTAAAAAATCCCTGAGGCACTTGAACTTTGCAGATTAAACGACTTAAACTTATGATTCTTAAAAATGTTTATCGGATTTTGGGAAAAATTGACTAGAAAAACTGTCTTAAAAGGGCCATTTCATTTATTAGTTAGACTATGAAATTAGATATAAGAGTATTTTTATGTAGTAGAAATACTCCGATTTGACTCCTAAAGTCTACCCACCTTTGTCATCACTGTAGCAATTTCACTGCTAAAGGTTACAAAGGTATGCATACTATACCTAAGGCATACATACCCTACTTCCTTGTGGATTTCAATGTCATTACTGTAGTGATTTCACTGTTAAAGTTTACAAAGACATAGATACTCTACCCAATGCATACATACTCTACGCCTTTATGGATTTCAACGTCATCATTGTACCGATTTCACTACTAAAGTTTACAAAGACATGCATACACTACCCCCAGGCATACATACTCTACCCCCTTACGGATTTCAATGCCATCATTATATTGATTTCATTGCTAAAAATTACAAAAGCATACATACTCTATCCCCCTATTGATTTCAACTTGCGACCTATGACCTCTTAGGAGGAAACACATGCTCTCAACCATTAGGCCCATGCAATTTGTATTTAATATTTTTTTCTCTAAACAATGGTCACAAGGTTTTGAATAAACAACATTAACACAAGGACTGTCTTAACAATACACTCTATCACCAACTATTCTACACTCTCTAGGCCTAAAGATATCAAGATACGAAATCTATATAAAAAATAATAATAATAATGGTTTAATAGTTCAAGAAAATTTAATCACATATTATATTTGTTTAAAGATTGTTTTTTTTTAATTGAAAATATATTTTAAAAAATAATAATAAAAATATTTCAAAATTTATTAAAAATATTTAATAAAAATAATAATTACTTTCAAAACTCTTTTAAAAGTTTTTTTATTAATGTTAAAAAATTACATCTTAAACAAGTTTAATTTAATTAGCTTCATGTGAGGGGAGAATAATGTAGAAAAAGGTTAATGAAATAAATCTAACTTTAAATGAATAGTTATATAATCAAGTGTATTAATGAGTTTTCTATATAATTAATTAAAATGTAATTTCTTTAACTATATTTATGTTGAGAGAAATTAAAAAAACCAAAACAACTTACAAAGTTTTGTAATAATTTATTAGTTAAATTAATTTAAATATATTATTTCAAGGTTGAAATTATTTTGAGATCTTGAGTTTAAATCTTGTTATGTCTTTCTAAAGTCCTTAGTCTTATTATAATTAGTAGTTAACTACTTTCCATTTAGATATTTTGGAAAAGAAGAACTAATTCCACAAGATTTTCTTTAAAATATATATATACCTTAAATTTAACACATTTTTTAGTTGATCCATCTTAAGTTCACTCACCCAATCTCAAGGAGATCGGTATTAAAAGCCTAAAATTCAAATCTTGTATTTAGCAACCCCCATGTTTGGAAGCGAGGTAGAGAAAGTTAAATATTAAGAGGAATGAGTTTTGTTCTCTTAACCTTACCTAAGATTATCACCTTACTAGATAGAGTGTAAAAGAACATGTCACCACAACTAGTACACCAAACAAAACTATCACAAATGAGTGAAATTCGTAAGGTAGGAAATAACCTAACATTCATCATTATCTTTGATTCTCTTTATGTAATGTGGTTTCCCTAATTTCCTCTTTATGTTGTCACTGTTATTAAAAAACTCTAAATGTTTGAGTAGTTTAATAGTGATGATAGTTTTCATCAAATTCATAAAAATAGTTTTACCACGTTGCATCCTTACCATTGCCCTTGTCATAAAACGACCCTACCATGTGGTGATTTCCTTGCTAATGTCTTCACTCAAAGTTTCAGAAGATTATGCCAAACTTTATCATACCTTTTTTTTTTCCCTACTAACCCACCAACAAAGTTGTGCCATACACCTCTAATTATATATCTAGGCATTATAAGCATGATACTCAAACAACTTCATTTCGCATTCCACAATATCTATTATTTCATCTAGAGACACTCGCTACATCTGAGTATGAGGACGTGGAATTCCTTGTATGCTAAATGTGGAGCTAACAAGTGACACTCAAACAAATAAGTAAATACAAAATTTATGATGTTGGTCATAAGCTAAATCTAAAGTCTAAAATAAAAAATATATATATACCAACCTAGATATATCGTAACTCTAAATCTACCAAATGTCAAGAGAGGTCAAATCTTTCGAGTTGAAAATATTTTTTAAAATGCAAAACAACTTAAACAAATATTACATCTTTAAAAATGTAACCTCTCTACACTAATTAACTCTAAACTTGAAATGAATCTAAAAAAAATTATCCATAATATTTTCTAAATTGTTTTTATATATTTATTAAATTTTATAATATATCATTTTCATATAATAAATTCCAATCCTTAAAATTAACATAATAATCATAATTTTTTTGAAATTTTCAAAACATTCCACTGGATTGAGTAAACACTATCCATCCTTGAAATGTTTTAAGATAACTTTAATATAGATGGTCAATTAAATTCATACTAAATGATAAATGATTAAGCAAGATATTGGAATTATAATAAATATATTATTATAATTTCCTTGAATTATATTATTGTTTTGACCTTCTCACCTAGAAAAAAATTCAAATAAATTAAAAAAAAAATATCATAAAATAACATATTGGCCATGTTTAATGGCAAGTCAACAAATAAAAAGTAAGGGGCCACATATATGTGGATGTTTGTGTGTGAAGGAGGAATGGCATGGATGGTCCAACATTGTTATTTGCTAGCATGAAACATGTTTGTTATGTAAATATAATGAGGTTGTCACATCTCAACTTAAACGAGGGTGCACGCCTCCTCCCCTTTGAGTCATTCGTTGTTGATGGGATACCCATCATTGTACAGATATGACGGTTAACCTAACGATGATATTAACAGTTTCGTAAGGTAAGCTCTATCATGATATAGCATCATTTAATCATATACATAGGCCACCTTAAATAATACATGTGTTGCAATACTAGTGAATATAGAAGCATTTTAACAACCAATTTATTAAATGTTAAATGATATCTAGATCTTCTTGTGTACAATATTTCATTACTCAAAATTGATGTCTATTTTCACATAAAATATGTGAAAATAAAATTTTATTTTATATACGAGTGTATATTTATTTTAATTCTATGTTTATTAAATATTAAATAAAATTAATTTTTTAAGTTTATATATATATATATATATATATATATATATATATAAATTTCAAGAAAAGGTTTGTATTTTAAAAAATATATATTTTATAGTGTTTGGTAGATCTGGAGTTAGATAAATCCATGTTAGTTTTTAAAAATATTGTTTATATCTATATAAATTTCACATCTCTCTTTATAGCAAAAAATGGACACATTAATAGACTATTGGTGAGTTTCGTTGAAACATTTTGTGTGCCATCAAGTTGGTCATCTACCTGATCAACGTGATAGAATTTTTCAAGGGAAAAAGAAGCCAAAGAAAATTTGGGTGAAGAAATTTGAAGTTAGGAAGGTGTCGAACAATGGAAATCCCGCCCTCCCGAGGATTTGGTCCAACTGTTCGTTAAAGCCAATATGACAAAGTCAAGTGCACCTATAATGCCTAAAGGTACGATTTTAATTCCACTAGCTCTCTGTCTAGTTAAAATCTTGGTTATAGATGTTAATGAGGCTTCTTTGTTTCCTTCGAGCCTTATTGTTCCTTGTGTGTCTATCAATTTCAAAGACATTTCTCCCCTGGTTTCATATAAGCCTCTCTCTCTGGTCCCTCTTCCTTCATCCCTTGAGTCCTGTTCATTAGTCCCTTATTCACAATCATCATTGGAAGAAGTTAATTGTTTCATTCCTAAATCGGGCTTTGGCAACAAAGTTAAGGTTTCTCAAGTGGGAAGGGAGAGTGAGGATAGAATTCCTTATGCCTTCAAGTCAAGATGTCGTCCTTCCCCTGATGCAGTTTCAAGAGGGGGTTTAACAGAGGATAGCACGGGTTTGAGTCAAGCTAGTTGAAAGTCAAATTCGTCGAAACCTCATATCAAAGCCAAAGAGGATATTAAACGTGGAAGATAGTCCATTATAATAGGGGTCCTTGGAGCCAGAAAATGTTGGAAAATGTAACAAAGTTCAGTCTTTATTATTGTACTTGGAAGTAAAAATGTAATTTGTTTGTCAAAATAAAAGAAAAAATAATTTTTATTATTGACTTATTAAAGCATGGGTTTCATGCTTAGGTAAAATGTATAGGTTAAGACTCCATTGTAATATGCTTTTTGTTATTATCAAAGTCAATTTGTGAAAACTCCTCCATCAAGTCTAAGTCTCCTTGTTGTTGAAAGAATTCTCTTCAAGTCAGCCTCAAAATGATTGATGTCAGCCTACAATAAAGTCACATCTCTTCATGGCTCATGTCGATTTATTAACTATGGGAAACCACTATAAATACCAGCGTAAGCACTTCATTACAATCAAGCAAGTTCAGATCACTTATGAAGTTTGGAAATTATAGAGTTGCAGGTTTCGAGACCATAGTAGCTCGGATTGGTTGTAGGTTCAGAGTTTACAGTGAAGTGTTAAGGGTTCGACCTTGCCACAGAGATAAGATCTTAGAGCAGCCATAGTCAGAAGATGTCTCGGTGCAAACAGTGACAAGGATGATGTCTTGGTGTCATAACAGTGACAAGGATGATGTCTCAGTACAAACACAATGACAGTGAGAGGAAGATCAAGGATGACTTGATGGAGGAAGTCTTTAAGTCTATGGTCTTGGTCGTCTCATCTTGAATCTATTAAATGAAGAATTTATGACTGGTTTCTCCCTTCGAGGGGGGTTTTTCCCTGGCAGCGTGCCTATATCTTGTGTTCTCTTCTTTTTTTGCTTAGCATTAAACTTGATGATCATAAAAGATAATTAATAAATCTAATACTAATAATGAAAACATCACAAGTGAATGTCATTAAGAGGAAAATCATTTAACTTTCATCTCTATCGATTTTCCAACAGAAAAAACCCCTTTTGGGGTTCTTAAATTAAGATCAGATGCCTTAACATAAGGGTTTTCTTAGGCACCTCAAAACGTGTTAGGGTACAACCTTAAACCCTTTTATTTATGTAATAAGCCCAAGGGGCCTAGTTAGAGTCTTAGTTAGTTAGTTGAATTAATAAAGCTCGTAAGCGGTTATCCACATTAATAATAAATTTAAGTTGTTGACCCACGATACAGAAAAGGGACCATAATTAGTTATAAACGAGCCATAGTTAATAAATAAAGTGGTTAACCCGTATTATGCAAGGGACCACTAGTAGTTAAGGTTTTGAATGTCATAAAGCTCTAAATAGTCTTAGATACCAAGGGAAGAATCATCGATTTTTATTGTAATTGAGCTATTCTCTATTTGATATTTCCCCCTCAAAGAGGCAAGTGAACATTGTATTATGCTTCTAAATAATGAAATATCTTTGCAACTTTTCTCAATTCATGTGATATTTTTCTATTTCTGGCAATATTGTTTCGTATTTTTGGAATTTTGTTTTTCTCGCATATCAAGTGCATAACAAGTGGTATCAGATAACTTTCTAGGGCCTGTTACCACTCAAACCAGCAGGGGACCTAAAAGGGTTCCTTAAGAGGGAAAATGTTAGGTTAAGGGCAACGATGGAGACTTGGCCCACTGTCACCACAGCTAAAGCTCCCTGTTATTTACAGACTTTCACCAATGGGAGGAGACCTAATGTTTGTAGGAAGCCACTTGTAGAGGATATAACAATGAATATGAGAAGTGGCCCCTTAGACCCTTTCACTAAGATAGAATTAAGAATGGGACTTGCTTGCTTTTTAAGCAAGGGACTTGATTTTTCTAGGGAGAGGGAATGAGGATTGGAGGGTTGAGGTAGAATAATATGACTTATAAAGGAAGTTCTCAACCCCTAAAATCCCTTGGGAACTTGGATTCCCGAGTAGTCCTTGATAAATAGGCTTTGGTGAAGAATGGGACCACATGAGCCTAAGTGGACCCAACCCAGGTTAGGGGATGGATTTTTTCAACTAATGATGTTCTTAACCTGGCCAAGGTGTGGGGAAAGGATCAAACAAGAATTTTCACCCAAAGATGTCAAATTGATTCTATTAGGTACTAGACTTTGGAACACTAGGGAAATATTTGATCCTGGAGCTAGGGCTTGGAGTATCCAAAGATTCCACCGTCGAATTTCCTTCAAATTCGGAGGAGACCTAAGGGACCCCCCAACGCAGTACACCCTATGAGATTGAAATTTTCCTGTGGTCAGTTTCTCGGGAAATTGATGCCCTAGGTGACCTAATCAGGTTATACCTAGGAAAAAGGGAAAAAATGTTACAAAAAGGGTTGAATAATCACCCTTTGATGGACCAGTACCTTATTTCACTTGGGGATATGGATTCATGGAGAATGGTGAAGAAAAATTTTGTTTCTTACTCAAGGAGGCTCCAAAAGTCAACTTTGTCCAATGTTAGAGGAAAGAGAAGAAAAGGACTTTAAAGCATTTATATTTCATACAAATGGTGAATTCTTATCAATATAACACAATCTCTACGACGTTTCATTCATCCAACATTTCCCATGCATAGAATAAGCTAAATAGACACACACATTAAACACATGCAGCAGTTAGCCCTAATTATAGCGAAGTTCCAATGTATGCAGAAACATAAAAAATAGCGTTAAATTTTCACTTACATGTTAGAGAGTATATCCAAACAACATCACATTTGCATTATAAGAAGCTCTAAGATAGAAAATAACCCAATCCATACCTCAAAATTCATCCATCATCCAAAAATATCCACCAAGGAAAATATGTGAAGTTCTCTAGTGAGAGAGATACCAATCCAAGCGATGATACAAATGAATCCATCCAAATCCTATTTATACACCAATTAGGAGTTATAATTACCTAATGGGCATACATTAGTCACTAAAAATAAAATAATGTGCAAATTAACTAACCTTTGGTGACAAGCCCACCAAACTAGCTCACAAATGAAATAGTAAGCCTCTCAGGAGGTCAAATAATAATCTACACATGTCGTAGGGCCCTCTAAGAGACTTGATGAGGTCCATAAGTTCCATAATTATGAATTAAATCCTAAAAAGTGATGGACAAGGGGGTGGCCCCTTGTTCTCCAAACAATAAACATGTGGTGCTCCCAATGTATGTGGGGGCACACCAATGACCTCATGGGTCTCCATATGAGTCGAAGATGTATGTATACCATCTGCAAGGGCTCATATGATGGAATGAGTGCTTCCATGTCATCGTAAAAGTCTCGAGGTACCTTCCAAGTGCGTGGTGCACCTGTGGGGCTAGTTGGGCATAATGTACCAAATACATCTTCCTCGTCCCAAAGGTGGATCTTTAGCAATATTTGAACATCTATGGGGATCCCTGGAGTGTTTTCTACTACTATGGAGTCCCATGGATATCTACACACACCCTACAAGTGCCAATGTAGCCCTCTGTAGAGTTAGGACCCCGTATAGGGAAAATAAACCCAAATGGCTGCCATCTGCAATCTGGCATAAGATCCAATGGGTCCCCCGGCCTTCCAATACAACAAGTCATTAAAATAGTCAGGTAAAAGAGCTTACAAGCCATGGAAAACAAGTGGCACTTCATAATGGCATAGTGGGCTTTGGCATGTGCTAATGTCTCCAAGCTCCAAAGGGGGTTATCCAGGTACCTTATTAGGTGGTTTTTACCTTTAGAGGGGATAGTATGTCCAAGGTACATCCCTAAAATGGTGGTGGAATGTGATAAAGAGGTGAAATGGAATAGGGAATGAGAGGGGAAATCCTGGGCCACATATTGAAGCAAAATGGTAGCTTGAGAAAGGGAAGCCCACACTTGGGTGTATAATGTGTAGGAGGGAAAAATCGTGGTACATGAGGTGCCCCGAACTTGATTTTCCAACCCTTATGTATATACCTTTACCTTTTATGATTTTTCTTTGATTAACTTCTCGACGCTCAAAGGACAAGAGCATGATGTCTAAGATATAGTAGTGATTACCCCCTTATTGGTAGGGTTGTTCATTGCCCTCCAAGGGTTGGGACAATCATAGGTTCCTGAATGATAAAGTAGGCTCATCTAGGGCCCGTGGAACGGGGGTGATAGCCATGGGTATGGGGTAGAGCTCATGTATTAGATTTTTCTCACATTCTAATTATGTTTGTCTCGGCCATCTTTTGCATTTTGTAGTACATTTTCCTGTTGAATGTGGCTATTTATGATTTTACTTTTCTTTTTAGCTACTTCAACCTCTGGGGCATCATTCCAAGCCTGACCCATGGTGTGGGAAAGGGAATGGGGAGGCTAACCCTATGTGGACACAGAGAGGCAATGTGGACCCAGGTAGGAGAGATGATGAACGAGGGTATAGTGAATGGAAAGGGAGTGGTATACGTGGATAAGGGAGTGAGACAACGCAACCAAATTTGAGGTTTCCTAAGTAGTACCACCCTAAAACCAAATGGTCAATAAAGGAGATCCCATGGGACTAAGGTCCAAGGGTAACATCCAAAAGAGTTCAAGGGGGAAAAAGCACAAACTGAGCCCACTCTTTCTACCAAATCCCCCCATAAATCCATGCCCAAAAGTGTCCATGATGATGAAACCCAATATTCAATTACAAAATGACATACCTTTAGGTTCGAGAGGCGCACCTTCAAACATACGATCAATACAAATGGGTGAGGGACCACATGGTTGGCTCAGGTGGAGGATAAATGGCACAACGATCTAGTTGAGGGCTGCAAGGGGATACTAGCTGTTAGCTGAGATCCATCATGGAGAAATTTTGTATCCTAGGGATATCACCCACATAGTGGTGGGTAACAGGGCCAATTATACCTCCAAATTTGGGAAGAATTCTTTTAATCTAGAGACCTGTTCACGTCTTTAAACCACGAGATTTGTCATTCAACACATAAACTTGCGTATTTGGGGAGACATGCATGCAAGGACCATAAGAGGTGGTCATGCTTTTTGGATTCCCTTGTAACCCCTGTGGTTACCCCTTTGAGTAGTAGCGCATTAGACCAAACCGTGCACAAACTGCACTTTCACGTAATCTTAGGTATGTCAGAAGCGCCCCCAAGGGTAACATGAAATCCAACCTTAGATAAGGCATTGACCATATTGCTACTACAGTACATTGAGAACAACGTTTGGGGAGATTACTTGTGCGTACAATAGGGTAGGTGGGCAATACCTCTAAGGGTACGTCAATCCTCCTTAGTTCGCGCTCTGAAAGATTGGGTCGAGCACTACTTCTGGTGATCCGGGTCCGTCAGCTACCAGATTTACCCATGATCTTTTACACCTGTGATGTGGTTAGAATTGCACTGAAAAGAGCATTAAAAGAACACATATGCATGCTTTAAGCAAGAGTAAACATGGATAAAATCAACAACACAAGAACACGATACATTTGATAACGGAGTTCACCCAGTGTGGGCTACGTCTTCGGGCCTGGTGACAATATGGTGTCGGTCGCTTCATAGAAATTTGTAAAAGAAGATGATGTACATGGACAACACTTTGTCATAGCAAGGTCATGTGCCCTCAAACCAGAGTGGCTTTGTCTCTCCACAAGACATTCTGCTTACACGAATTCTCACTCAGCAGGTTTCCTCTTAGCATGACAAACTAACAAGATCTCACACAATGTGGAAATGAGTGTCCCTTCAACATAGTTACATAGGAATCTCAACAAGAATACATATCATTAAAATCTAAATACATATCACATAATGTAGCAAAAGTGATCCCACAACATAGCATCAAACAGGGATCTCAAAACATAATAGACCATCTCAACAATTATGAAGGAGAACATGACAAGAATACTTCATGTACCTTCACTCCTGAAGTTGGACAAAAAATGAAATGCTAAGTTGCAAAAACTTACTACACCACTGAATTTCTGGCGTTGAGTGGTGGAAATCGACTATCCATTCGTTGAATTCTGACACCATAAAAATATGGGCCTACAGGAATCTTTTATATTCCCTCGTGATTCTCCAAAGCTTCTTCTCCATGGGCTGACTAGATATCCGCTGATCAAATGGGGAATATGATGTCGCCATCGCGTTCCCTATGAAATTTCGTGAAATTTGACTATAAATTTGACACCATTCTGATAAAATGAATTTTTACCTCCCTGAGAAAATTCTTCAATTCATGGTTCCACTCCTACATCCGGGCAAGGTTCTTCCTGAGTCATGGTTCTGTCATTTTTCCTCAGTGTTTTGTTCGACGATCCTCTGCCCCGAATGAGAAAAATAACGGGTTCATATAATGGATGGGTGGAAGACTTTACAAAGCCGCCACCACTGGCTCATTAGTTAACGTGGATCATTGGTGGGAGGTCGTTCGGGGTTCAAATCCCACCGACATCCCATACATAGACGACACATTTCTTTCTTTTGAACTCCACTTTAACTGTATTCCCACGGTTTGAATGTGAAAACGTCGACAGTTAACATTTGTTGCAACGACGGGGCGGTTTGTATGTTTGGCATATATTTTAAATGGAAAATGGTTGTGTGGTTTGTTGTGATATGGGGCCGTCGCATGGGGGTGGGCCGACCTACATGGATGGTGCAGGTTCGATACCCGTTGACCTCCCATTAATATGGTTTCATGGTCGTTGAGATGGCGAGCCCATTTGGGATTTTTCGTTGTGTAATATGGTATATTAACATGATATGGCATAACCATATTAATCACCCCCACTTTAATATTCGTTGTTTTTTTTATGCCCATATTTAATACTATTTAAATATTCGTTTATTTTTGTTTTATGCCCATAATAGCTTTTTATATTTTATATAGTTATTCCAAAAATCATTTTTTAGTTTGAAAATCATTTTTTGTTTTTATATGGGTTTTGTTTTATATGGGCACTTTTAATTATCATTATTTTTGTCTTTTCTGCAAGGTTAAGGAACCAATGGACGAGCACCAAGTGCCAATGGCTAATAGGACACATGTCCACTGCCATGTAATCGGTGGGTCCCACCTGCTCACTGGGATGCCATGTGGCACACTGTGGGCCCCACTTTTTCCCTGTCTTATCAAACTTTGAAGAGCTATACCTCCCTCATACAAACTCATATTTGAGTGTTGTTCGTGCTATTCGAATCAAGGAAACGAGCACTTCAATATAGACCTTATTCAAGAGAGTTCTAACCACTTTGAATTTAGACCATTTCTGAGCCCTGTTGGTCTCTTGAGGGTCTCTAGAGCCATCTGGATCAATCCTTCCCACTGAGGAGCTTTTGGTCCACCAAAAGCATGAACATAATCTGCAACTTATTTGTACCATGTCTGCACCACAAGTTTCCTGTGAGGTCACCCTTCCTTCTCCTTCACCTTTGTCCTTCGGAGCCATAAGCGATGAACTGACACTTGCATCATCTGCAAACCTTTAGTACAATATTTGAAAATTCCATGCTCTATTAAATGACCAAATATGACCCAAGAATCCCATACTTGCCACGAGTTTATAATACATACTTTGTGGTCAAGTTTACATCAAAATGGAAATCAACACCCCAGCTATCAATACAAGGCCAAAACATCATTGTTGCTTAACAAGTGATGGAAAACACATCATCACTTTAAATTTTAAATTGAAATATATGAATTACAAAGTAAGGTCATGACACACTACCACACCTAGAAAAACCAACTCTCACTTATCAAAGTGAATGGGTTATCTTCCTGTGGCGGATTTTCTTGTCGAACAATTATTTCAATTGGTTCATGTATGGACACTTTGTCCTTGAGGCACTGCTCTAGACGGAGCTTCCAACACATGGCTCTTTGATGGGAACTTCTGTCGCAATGACTGTAATGAGTCTTCTTCCTCCAGACATGTTTTACCTTCTTCTTTTCCTATGATGGAGAAGGCCTTTCACGCCTCATCCTCTTTTGTGCTGCTATTCTCTTCCAGCACTCAACAAACACATGGTTATTTAAACCACAAAAAATACATGTTTTTCAATGCCATGATTTATGTTCTTTATTAGCAACATGCTTGTAATCAAAATGAACATTAGAATATTGAGACTTGTTATACCTTTCTTGTTGGTATCTAGTGCAATCATGGGGATGAGAGCTTGCCTCAGTTCTTTCTCTACAATATGCACTGCCATGGGATGAGGGTGAAGCATTCCCATCAATCTCCTTGCTCGACGAGTTCGAAAATGTCATGGAGGCTTCTAACACCTTTGAGCATTCTCCTCCGGTGTATCCCAAACCTATGAATTGAGGCCTCTGCACAACCTCCAATAGTTGAGTTATGCCTTGGCCATTCACACCAAGTCCTCCTCCTCTGTACCCCATCTTGGTGAGGAGTCTCATGCCATATATTTTAATGGGTATCTCCATGTTTCCAATAGAAATTATGGCACGTGAATATGAAACTAAAGAAAAATCAACATTTTTTACCTCATATGTCGATTCAGAAACAGGTGACGATGGCTTCTTCAAGCCTTTGTTTCACTTCAATATTTCCAAGGCCTCTTCTGTGGCTCACAACTAAATATGCAATCTATGCTTCTCCTCTTTCTCTTCTCGTAGAAGCCTCTTCAATTTGGCTGCTTGAAGGCCTTTGTTGATCTCCTCATGCGAATGATGAGAAGACACTGAAGAAGATGAATGTTCACTAGAAGGTGTGGATGGAGAATCATCCTCTGCTCTTTCTTTCTTCTCTTCCTCTATTCTCTTCTCATAACATTCATACATTATGTTCACCATTTTGGACATCTTAAGCATGGCCTCGTACATGTCCTTGTCATCCTTCATTGCTACACATTCAATCATTGTTCATGCTTGCAATTCACATCAACGAGAAGACCGTTCTGATACCAAACTTGATTTGGGTCCATCAGCTACCAAATTTACCCATGATATTTTACTTCTGTGATGTGGTTATAACTACATTGAAAATAACATTAAAAGAACACATATGAATGCTTTATGCAAGAGGAAACATGGCGAAAATCAATAACACAATAACACGATACATTTGATAACGGAGTTCACCCAGTGTGGACTACATCTCTGAGCCCGGTGTCAATATGGTGTCGGTCGCTTCATAGAATGTTGTAAGAGAAGATGATGTACATAGACAAAACTTTGTCATAGCAAGGTCACGTGCCCTCAAATAGGAGTGGCTTTGTCTCTCCACGAGACATTCTGCTTACATGAATTCTCACTCAAGAAGGCTTCCTCTCAACATGACAAACTAACAATATCTCACACAATGTGGCAACCTGTATCCCTTCAACATAGTCACATAGGGATCTCAACAACAATACATAGCATTAAAATCTAAATAGATCTCACACAATGTGGCAAAAGTGATCCCACAACATAACATCAAACAGGGATCTCAAAACATAATAGATCATCTCAACAATTATGAGGGAGAATATGACAAGACTGCTTCATGTACCTTCACTCCTGAAGTTGGTTGAAAAATGAAATGCTTAGCTGCAAAAACTAACTACACCACTGAATTTCTATTGTCAAGTGGTGTAAATCGACTATCCATTCGTCAAATTCTGACACTGTCAAAATATGGGCCTACAGGAATCTTTTAGATTCCTTCGTGATTCTCCATGGGATGACTGGAAATCCGTTGATCAAATGGAGAATCTGATGTCACCATCGCGTTCCCTGTGAAATTTCAAAAAATTTGAGTATAAATTTGACACCATTCTGATAAAATAAATTTTTACTTCCTTGGGAAAATTGTTCAGTTCATGGTTCCACTCTTGCATCTGGGCAAGGTTCTACCTGAGTCGTGGTTCCGTCGTTCTGCCTCTGTGTTCCATTCGGCACTCCTTTGCCCCGAATGAGAAAAATGACAGGTTCATATAGTGGATGGGTGACAAAATTTACAAAGGTATCACCGTTGGCTCGTTGGTTAACACAGATAATTGGTGGCGGGTTGTTTGGGGTTCAAATCCCACCGACCTCCCATACATAGATGACGTGTTGCTTTATTTTGAACTCTGCTTTAACTGTTTTCCAATGGTTTGAACATGCAAACACCGACGGTTAACATTTGTTGTAACGATGGGAGGTTTGTATGTTTGACATATATTTTAAAAGGAAAATGGCTGTGTGGTTTGTTTTGATATGGGGCCGCCGCAAGTTCAATACCCGCCGGCCTCCCATTAATATGGTTTCATGGGCGTTGAGATGGCTAGTCCATTTGGGCTTTTTCGTTATGTAATATGGTATATTAACATGATATGGCATAACCATATTAATCACCCTCACTTTAATATTCATTGTTTCTTTTGTTTTATGCCCATATTTAAGACTATTTTAATATTCGTTGATTTTTGTTTTATGCCCATAATTTTTTTTAGATTTTATATAGTTATTACAAAAATCATGTTTTAGTTTGAAAATCATTTTTTTTGTTTTTATATGGGTTTTGTTTTATATGGTCACTTTAATTATTTTTTTTTTGTCTTTTCTGCAGGGTTAAGGAACCAATGGACGAGCACCAATCATCAATGGCTGATAGGCCATGTGTCCACTGCCATGTAATCCGTGGGTCCCACTTGCGCACTGGGATTCCATGTGGCACACTGTGGACCCCACTTTTTCCCTGTCTTATCAAACTTTGAAGAGTTAAACCCCCCTCATACAAACTCATATTTGAGTGTCATTCACGCCTTTGGAATTAGGGCAACGCGCAATTCAATCTAGACCTAGTTAAAGAGATTTATAACCAGTTTGAATTTTCACCATTTCTGAGCCCTCTTGGTCTCCTGAGGGTGTCTAGAGCCACCTAGATAAATCCTCCCCACTAAGGAGATTTTGGTTCACCAAAAGCATGAACATAATCTGCAACTACTTTATACCTTTTCTGCACCACAAGTGTCCTGATAGGTCACCCTTCCTTCTCCTTCACCTTTGTCCTTCAGAGTCATAAGCGATGAACCAACACCTGCATCATATGCAAACCTGTTGTACATTATTGGAAAATTACATGCTCTATTACATGACCGACTATGACCTAAGAATCCCATACTTGCCATTATTTTATAACACATACTTTATGGTCAAGTTTACACCAAAATGGAAATCAACACCCCAACAATCAATACAAGGCCAAAACATCATTGTTGCTTAACAAGTGATGGAAAAAACATCATCACTTTACATTTTAATTTTCAACATATGAATTACAAAGTAATGCCATGACACACTACCACACCTAGAAAACCCATCTCTCAATTATCAAAATGAAAGGGTTTTCTTCCTATGTCGGATCCACTTGTCGAACAATTATTTCAATTAGTTCATGTATGGACACTTTTTCCTTGAGACGCTACTGTGGATGGAGCTTCCAACACGTGGATCTTTGATGGCCACTTTTGTCGCAATGACTGCAATGAGTCTTCTTCCTCCACAATGTCTTACCTTCTTCTTTTCCTGCGATGGAGAAGGCCTTTCATGCCTCATACTCCTTTGTGTTTCCATTCTCTTCCAGCACTCAGCAAACACATGGTTATGTAAACCACAAAAAATACATGTTTTTTGATGCCATGATTTATTTTCATTATTAGCAACATGCTTGTAATCAAAATGAACATTAGAATACTGAGACTTGTTATACCTTACTTGTTGGTCTCTAGTACACTCATGGGGATGAGAGCTTGCCTCAACTCTTTCTCTACAATATGCACTGCCATGGGATGAGGGTGAGGCGTTCGCATCAATCTCCTTCCTCGACGAGTTCAACAATGTCATGGAGGCTTTTGACACCTTTGAGCATTCTCCTCCAGTGTATCCCAAACATGCGAATCGAGGTCTCTGAACAACCTCCAGTGGTTGACTTATGCCTTCGCCATTCACACCAAGTCCTCCTCCTTTGTACCCCAACTTTGTGAGGAGTCTCATGCCAAATCCTGTAATAGGTATCTCCACATTTCCAACAGAAATTATGGCATGTGAAGATGAAACTAAAGAATAATAAACATTGTTTACCTCATATGTCGATTCAGAAACAGGTGACGATGGCTTCTTCAAGCCATTGTTCCGCTTCAATTTTTCCAAGGCCTCTTCCGCGGCTCGCAACTGAAGCTGCAATATATGCTTCTCCTCTTTCTCTTCTCGTAGAAGACTTTTTAATTCGAAATTCTCTGCTTGAAGGCTCTGGTTGATCTCCTCATGTGAATGATGAGAAGATGATGAAGAATATGAATGTTCACTGGAAGGTGTGGATGCAACATCGTCCCCTGCTTTTTCTTTCTCCTCTTCCTCTATTCTCTTCTCATAAGCTTCGAACATTATGTCCACCATTTTGGAAATATTGAGCATGGCCTCGTACATGTATTTTTCGTCCTCCATTGCTACACATTCAATCATTGTTTACGCTCGCAATTCACATCAGCGAGAAGACCGCTCTGATACCAAACTTGATCCGGGTTCGTCAGCTACCGAATTTACCCATGATCTTTTAATTCTGTGATGTGGTTAGAATTGCACTAAAAAGGTCATTAAAAGAACACATATGCATGCTTTAAGAAAGAGGAAACATGGTGACAATCAATAGCACAAGAACACGATACATTTGATAACGAAGTTCACCCAATGTAGGCTACGTCTCTGGGGCCGGTGTCAATATGGTGTCAACCGCTTCATAGAATGTTGTAAAAGAATATGATGTACATGGACAACACTTTTTCATACCAAGGTCACATGCCCTCAAATAGGAGTGGATTTTTCTCTCCACGAGACATTCCGCTTACAAGAATTCTCACTCAAGAAGGCTTCCTCTCAACATGACAAACTAACAAGATCTCACACAATGTGGCAATGAGTATCCCTTCAACATAATTACATAGGGATCTCAACAACAATACATAGCATTAAAAGCTAAATACATCTCACATAATGTGGCAAAAGCGATCCCACAACATAACATCAAACAAGGATCTCAAAACATAATAGATCATCTCAGCAATTATGAAGGAGAACATGACATGATTGCTTCATGTACCTTCACTACTGAAGTTGGCCGAAAAATAAAATGCTTAGCTGCAAAAAATAAATACATCACTGAATTTCTGGCGTTGAGTGGTGTAAAATCGACTATCCATTCATCGAATTCTGACACCGTCAAAATATGGGCCTACAAGAATCTTTTAGATTCCCCCGTGATTCTCCAAAGATTCTTCTCCATGGACTGACTGGAAATCTGCTAACCAAATGGAGTATCTAATGTCGCCATTGTGTTTCCTGCGAAATTTCGTGAAATTTGACTATAAATTTGACACCATTCTTTATAAATGAATTTTTACCTCCTTGGGAAAATTCTTCAGTTCATGGTTCCACTCCTGCATCTAGGCAAGGTTCTGCCTAAGTCATTGTTCCACCGTTCTGCGTCTGTGTTCTGTTCAGTACTCCTCTACCCCGAATGAGAAAAATGATGGGTCCATATAGTTGATGGGTGGAGGACTTTACAAAGCCGCCACCAGTGGCTCGTTGGTTAATGCAAATCATTGGTGGCGGGTCATTCGAGGTTAAAATCCCATCGAAATCCCATACATAGATGACGTGTTTCTTTATTTTGAACTCCACTTTAACTATTTTCCAACAGTTTGAACATGAAAACACTGTCGGTTAACATTTGTTGCAACGACGATCGGTTTATATGTTTGGCATATATTTTAAATGGAAAATGGTTGCATGGTTTGTTGTGAAATGGGGCCGCCACATGGGAGCGGGCCAACCCACGTGGCCTACTCAAGTTCGATACTAGTCGACCTCCCATTTATATGGTTTCATGGTAGTTGAGATGGCTAGCCCATTTGAGTTTTTTCATTATGTAATATAGTATATTAACATGATATGACATAACCATATAAATGACGTCCACTTTAATATTCGTTGTTTTTTTTGTTTTATGCCCATATTTAATACTATTTTAATATTCGTTGATTTTTGTTTTATGCCCATAATAAATTTTAGGTTTTATGTAGTTATTACAAAAACCATTTTTTAGTTTGAAAATGATTTTTTGTTTTTATATGGGTTTTGTTTTATATGGACACTTTTAATTATTATTATTTTTGTTTTTTCTGCAGGGTTAAGGAACCAATGGACAAGCACCAAGTGTCAATGGCTGATAGGCCACGCGTCCACTGGCATGTAATCCGTGGGTCCCACCTTCTCACTGGGATTCCATGTGGCACACTGTGGGCCCCACTTTTTCCCTGTCTTATCAAAATTTGAAGAGCTATACCTCCTTCATACAGACTCGGATTTGAGTGTCGTTTGCACCGTTGGAATCAAGAAAACGAGCACTTCGATCTAGGCCTAGTTAAAGAGAGTTATAACCACTTTTAATTTTCACCATTTATGGGCCCTCTTGGTCTCCTGAGGGTGTCTAGAGCTACCTGGATCAACTGGACCACTGTGTATATCAAGATATGTAGCACCTGATACTCCTTATGACCATAGTTTCCTCAGATATTTGAATATTTTCCCCACATTTTCATCCAGATCAAATCCAGCAGTTGGGGTTTGGTCGTCGCTGTATAGATCAGATCCAGAAGTTGGGGTTTTTCCACCGTCTTACATATCAGATTCAACAGTTGGGGTTTTCATAGAGCATATTAGACTCTTTGTGAAGTGAGGGTTTTGGTCGCCATAGTCTAGATGAGATTGTAGCAACACATTTTGCAGTGCCAATACCTTGGGGTTTCTGCTACTACAATCCAACCCTGATTTTTGCAGGATATTTGGCAGTATCAAGAATTTTGGATTTCGGCCACCGTAGTATTGATCAGCTGGGAGTAAAACTCCATTCAGAGTAAAAAAAATTGGGACCATCACGGGATGCTTACAAGAGACCTAGCCCATAAGATTTATGACAACGAGTTGATCATGGTGGTACCATTCAATTGTAAGGCCCCAATTTTCATACAGTCTCGAATTTCTCTTGACGTGGCTTCAAGTGACCCATATTACTAGACTCCTGAGTTTTCCCTCTTTCCAACCATACTACTCTTAAGTAAGCTCAAAATTTGATCGAATCTAGTGTATGCACGGTACCAGGTCTCAAGTTATGGCTGCATATAAGGCTACAGAAAAAGTCGACGCCCTTGATAAAAGATTAAATGACTTCCAGGCATCCATTACCAACCAAATCACACAAGTATTGGAAGCCCTATGGATATCTCACGAACCCATGAGGGAAGAAGACAATGTTGATGCACATGTAGAAGGTGAATCCAACCATCACATTCATTTCCAAGGATCAGGTCGTCAATATTTGAGCCACCAGATGTAGAAATTATACAACAAGCATGTATATCATGGATTCAATCTGATCTAACAATGTACTAAAGTTAAATACCGAATGTCTTCTACAAATCAATTGTGGAATTAAAAACACAATCGCCAATCACATGAAGCAAATAAGAATCAATCAAACTACAACACAGATAATTTCCCAGGGAAAGCTTGCTGCTTAAAAGCCCACTATCTTCTATTTTATATTCAGCATGGATACATGAAACAATTACATACAACTCTTCTCACAAGATCCCTCCTGTACTCAGCTAATTGTGTCACATTGTCTTAGATAGAATTGACCAATACTTAGCCAAATTACTGCCTCTAGACAACGTGCCTTGCTTGCACAATCCTTCATGAATGAAATCCTTATTATTTAGGAATTTTGGCCTTCCTTGACTGTGCAAGTATCATGGGCACTTTAATGGGTGTTTGCTTGCATGGGTGCAACCCAATAATACTACAACTGATAGTCGAATTCCCTTTCACCTAGATCTCAACTGGGTCTCCATTGGAACTGACATGCATGCAGGTAATAATAGTAAATCCTCAGTTGCATGTGAGATCATTGATTGTGAATTAATTAATATTTAATTCACTTGATCTCTCACTAGTGTATATAACAGTTACAACTAGCACAACTGATTTTAACTCACTTAACTGAGTTAAATTGATTACAACCTGCATTAACTAATGCACCACTGCACTTCGAACTCTTTGTCAACTAGAATTAATCTGCATGCCTCACCAAATACCCTCAACTCTAAATTCATGACTTAACTGAGTTTATGACACTTAGTTAACTATTACAAGTTATTTTGAGATTAGATTACATTTTATTGTCCATCTTAATTAAGGGATAAATAATATAGACATGCACCAAATTTAGCCCACACTAGTGTAGGTGCTGCTAAGACTTGTGGTCCCACACTAGTGTAGGTGTTGCTTGGACCTCTTGGTCCCACACTAGCGTGGGTGTTGAAATTTCTTGTTGAACTTCAACACCAGACACCCAAGCTGGACATGTAAAAATTTGAGGGCTCTAATACGGAAATATCGATGGCACAAATGGAACAATATTTCCACCTTAATAATATTTGGGATGATGAAACTAAAATACATGTGGGAGCTCTTTACTTGGGCCAAGAGTGATGGAAGTCACATCAAAAATGCTATCCAGGGAGGCAAACTTGGAACATGTTCTCAAAATCCATTTGTGACCGCTTTGATCGGGAATCTCACTTTCTGGGTTGTCACTAAGCTCAGGAAAACGAGTATTGTACGTGACTACATTGTAAACTTTGAAAAATTGGCCATCCAGACTGAAGGATTAGGAGGTTCATTTTACTTTTAATGTTTCATCAGTGTCCTAAAGGAAGCCATCCAAGCCCATGTTTGAATGCATCACCCAACTACTTGGTTGGAAGCATGCAACAAGGCCTTAGAAGTAGAAGTCGCTTTCAATGCCCAATACAATTGTTGAAAATTTATCGCCCAGGCACGTCCCACCTTGACTATGAGCCCCACCCAAACACTTAAGGTTCAAAATGTGTCGTTGACAAAAATGGAAGAAAGAAGTAAACAAGGACTCTATTACTACTATGATGACAAATACTCCTCGGGAATTAAATGCAAGGAACCAAAATTCTTTCAAATCGACACTATTGAAAACAACTTCGTCGATGAAGCTCCATTAACTGAAGTTCCTGAGGAGGAAGAGGGTGAACCCATAACAACCCCATACATCAATACTACAACTACAACAGATGATCTGGTTATCTCACTCAATGTGTTCACTAATATTTATTCTCCCTAGACTCTCAAAATCTATGATTTTACTAAGCATCAACCAATAGTGGTGTTGATTGATAGTGGCAACATGCATAACTTTGTCCATAAGAGAGTAGCATAAGATGTTCATTGTTTTTTCAGGGCAACATCTAATTTCCAAGTCCTTATAGATGATGGGGGGACCATGAAATGTGAAGGACGATGTGAAAATAGTAAACTTCAAATGGGGGAGGATCACCTCAAAACCCACATGTGTGCCATTGAAATGGGTGGTTGTGAGATTGTCCTTGGTGTTGAATGGATTCGTACACTGGGCCTTATCATAATGGAATTACAGGAGTTATATATGAGATTTTAGTAGAATGAACACACTCATACACTGTGGGGACTCTAGGCAGGTGCTCCTATTATCATCAACTGCATCGAATGGAGAGTATTTTAAAAAAGGGCCATCATGGGATAATAGCACAATTTAATGCCATCTGTTATGCGGAATTATGAATTATAGATAAAATATTCTTCCCTAAATGTGGTGCAATGCATTTATAAC
Organism: Pinus albicaulis; assembly: GCA_034641835.2. Classification (NCBI taxonomy): domain Eukaryota; kingdom Viridiplantae; phylum Streptophyta; class Pinopsida; order Pinales; family Pinaceae; genus Pinus; species Pinus albicaulis. The sequence goes on from CM076569.1 coordinate 204,143,063, forward strand.
AATAGCTTAAAGACTTTTCAGATACTTTTCCTAACAGTAAATAGACACACATAAAAGATCAAGAAACTTACTTGGAGTTCAAGCGCTTCCAATTCTCCTTCTGTCGCTCTTGCTGTAGCTTCAAATCCAAGCTAGATCGCCAAAATATTTCCTGCAAGAATGAACACTAAACATCAAAGAGATAGCAATATACAGATGCCTATTCAAGTTATTCAGTTAAATCAATGAAACATGAACCATATACATCAGATAAGAATTCATAATATGAAAGACAAAAGCTTATACAGATACATATGTGGGAAAGTAAACATCAAACTTTATTAATGGATAGAAGGGGAGGTTACAACCAGTGATTGATTTGATGTCACCATCTCCAGCATCATCCCAGCCTCATCACAATGAACATCTCTCCTACAGCATATCACTCAAATCAATTCCTCAATTGAAATTCCACCAACATTTCTCTACTCAAATTCTTCCTTCTCAAGCACTAGGATATGTGCTCAGTTTATAGATGAGCTAAGGGTAGTTTTACAATCAATGACTTTCTAATAATAGGCAAGATATGTTCCCAAGCTCAGAGGTATCAAATGGACACATGGATTTTAAGTTTGACACATATGCACTCTTCTAGAAGGCACTGGCCAAGTGGAGATTCCAGAACAATGAGAATTTCGCTCCCAATTGACCAACGCACCCTTGAGTGTCAGGAAGTGCTTTGTAGAGCACCCTTGAGTGGAGTTGCCTACATATGCAATGCACTTATCCCTTTGAGAGACTGCGTTGGTGAGCTCATAGGTGTTATAACATATACTTCAAATCTTGCAAACCTTGCAATGGAAGTCAGGGATGATTTGTCTTTGTTCTTTGTCTTAGGGCATATAGCAACTGAAATGATAGGGGATGAAAAAACCTATTCATTGGTTCTTGGGATGATGTCCAGTTAACCAGGTCATTAGGAATGGTGCCCAAATTGACCTATAACATATTTCCCCCTAAAGCATGAAGTCAAAATAATAATAACAATATTTTTTGAATGAGATGCTTTACACTGTGATGGGCTGGAGATGAAGCGGAGTGGCGACCTGCATCATATTACAATACATTACATCATGATATATCCTCTTGATCATAAATTGCTGAGGGAAGGCATTCCCATGCTCAACACATAAACTATCTAATAACACGTACATAGTGCAGAAAGTCGTCTACATTGGAATGTTTCCCAATACAAACATGCCTATAGATATAGGCCCATGTTCGGATGATGATCTATATGTAAGGTAACCATACAGATCATGTGTACAAAAATCCTGAAATCACAGCCTAGATGGCTTAAACTAGATCCGGGGTCTTCTTATCTTGTTCACTCTATCATTCGGGTACAAGCCTAGCCATGCGAATATATGATTTGTAGTCAAACATAGTAAGACATTGTTTGATTACCAGCCAATGATGTGAGCTGTTAACAAATGCAAGAGAACCACCATTGATGTCAATGGCCCTCAAGGTATTGCAGTACATTTCGTAAAGTGTGAATAGATGATTTGATGTCGAACGCCCAACAAAATATTTCGGTCAAAAGTCTGGAAGCGAGGATCTTGTCGATGTTGTAACAAGCCTCATGGTACTGGAATATGATGTTTCTAAGTGAACTTCCTGGATGATGATTTGACGTCGACAGGAAGCCACTTTATTACGAAATGGGAGTTACTGATTTCATATACAAAGGATGACTTGATATAGCAATTTTTAGGGATGACTTTCATGAGAACGAAGGTTTATGAGTATTGCAGAAGGATGAGTATTCACTGGATGACTTCTCTTGAACATATCAACGACACTGAGATGAGTTGGCAACATTGACCCAAAACCGAACTGAAGGTATGATGAACCATAGGTATGAAAAAACCGTCAAGAATATTACCAACCCAAACAGTCACGGTGATGGAGTGAAGTGTCATGTTCAAGAGTGACCTGCTACCATAAAAAGTGTTGTTCACTTTCCCAAATTTTCCCCGGTCATTTTTCGACCAATACCTCTTTATTTTTTTACAATCTTGAGGAGGATAACATTTTCTTGATCTATAATTCAACACTTCGGGTGAACAATGTATCGCTATTTAATAATTTAATGAGTTTAGCGATGAATGAAACTCGATTCTTGCCATGATCGACAAGCCCGTCACTATTTTATGTTTTAACGAGCCTAACGACAGTGACATTCCAGTCCTTTTTCATATTTAGAGATTTTGAAAAAGAGGACGAAAAGAAAACTCCATAAGTACTTTTTCGTAAAGTTGTCGCTCATATCCGAAAATGTGTAAAATAATATCTGAGAGAAACTCTTTAATCATGTTTGACCAAGGTATTCCTTTTTCATAAATAATCTATCTCAGTCCAGAAAAGGGTTAAACTTATACTGAGTAGATATCAATTCATTTACTTTTACGAGCTCAAAAAGACAAGTGCTCGACAAAATTTTCACATTATCGGAGTCTAAAAAGAGCTAAAAGAAGACTCCAAGGGTTCCTTTTTCAATGTTATCGAAACTCGAAAAATAGATAAAAGTGCGCTTCAAATCCTTTTTCGTTTTTAACAAAGCTTGAAAAATAAGGATAAAAAGTATGCTTTGTGGTCAAATCATTCTTGAAATAAATCTGCACAACTAATCTGTTCATCAGTTGTAAAACCTGTTTAGAACAACATAACATGGATTAAAAATACCTGTTTCATGATAAAAATATAGTAAAACCATAGTCATAGCAATAAATATTCATTGGAAATAATTAAATGACTAAATAAAAAGAGTTTTACTATTCATTTTTACCATTCAATAGCTACCATTTTCATTTTGGAGCTTTGAAACTATTTTTTCCCCCGAACTTCAGCAGTTGATTGCAATCGATTTGGTGGACGGTTTTCATTGCCTTTTGATCCAGGTTAATGCCATAAACCTCCTCTTTCTTTAATTATTCATTTCATTTACTTTCACTACAAATTTTTAGGGTTTTGAGCCCGTTAGGGTAAATTTTACTCCAAAAAATGGAAACGCACCCTTGAGCATCAAAAAGTGTGTTTTGTAGCAGCTAAAATGAAGGTTGGCTACATATGCAATGCACTGTCCCTTGTTCAAGACTGCGTTGGGCGTAATATTCATTTTTTATTCTTGTACTATGCCCAAAATTTGTCTAATTTTTTGCATTGAAGGGAGTCTAATGATTCTTATGGTTATGTTTCAGGATTTCATCGGACTATAATGACGATTACATGGAGAGAAAGAGATCATGAAGAACAAAATATGGTTGCCCTAAATGATCCGGGTACAGTAAGAGCCAAAAGATATTGTGGCTTGTTAAAGTACTTCTATTTGTCAGGGATGAGGCAACAAATAGAACTCTTGGAGTTCCTAGTTCGAGCATGGGATCCGACTATCAAGGCATTTCACATTAAGAACAAAGTGGTTCCTATAACAGTGGAGGATGTATATTTTCTCACAGGTTTGTCAAGGAGAGGCTTGCCCATTTCCCTCTCAGGGTCTGCTCTTGGAGGAGGGACTGTGAGAGATTATGTTTTGCAATATTGATATCTAGGGGCAGAGCCAACCAAAGATGGTAAGATAAGCATCCGGGATGTTAGATATTTGCCTTTGGGAACCATTCTTTTTATGATCTCAAAACTTGCTGGCACTGTTACACTATATGTAGCAAATAGATCATATATGCAGTATGCGCTAGAGTGCATGGAGCCAACAATCTTAAATTGGTCTGAAGCTATACTTTCTTAGATAAAAGAACAAATGAACAAGGAAAAGGGAGGAAGGAAGAAAAACTTCAGTTATCATTTGATCCTCATTTCATTTGCCTTAGTGTGGATTCCATTGATGCAGCCACATCATGTGACACTGGGTATGTCTAATCCTAGAGATCTGAGGATGCAGAGATGGGTGGAACTAATGGGTAGGCATGTAGGCCAATTGACCATTGTGTTATTGACTGTGTTCTTCGCCTGGTTCAGGTGACAGGTTATCACCATTGCTGAGTATCCATACGTAGGCGTTGATTTCCGAGGAGATCCAGACTTAGCTTTACCAAAAGGCGCTCAATGGGGTGCAACAGGTAAGAATGTTTTGACCATGTTTTTTATTTTTCTAAGGTTTATACAATGTTTTTGTATTTTTGTTTTTTCCCAAGACTAAACTAAAGTTTTGATGTAATGTAGATGTTGGTCGAGTTGAATCGGTGGAGGAACCAGAGCATGGAACAGATGATCCAGCAGAGAGGGTTGTGGGGAGAGTAGTCCTTTAGGATCTAGACATGGCTGAGACTCTGACTGAGCTTCGACAACACATAGAGGAGTTGAACTTCAGGATTTCGGATTGCCGAATCGAAGAGATAGCCATGCGATTGCAATGCCACACTATAGGTGTTCCTAACTGCCAGATGCGGTTACTGCGTAGGATAGCTAGATTTGTAGCATGTTACCATGAGCACCACTAGTTTACTTTTGACATGTTGCATACATTTTGAGGTCAGATGACCAATGTGTCTAGGGCACAAATTTTTGTAAAAACTTATAACTATATATCTATTTGAAATTAGTGTTTTCCTATGTTTATTGTGCAATCCTATTCAATTATGTGAATGTTTTCTTTATATGTGTTGCAAATGTCTGTCTAAAATTAAATTAGCCAAAGAATCAGTTAATGTGTTCAAATTTCTAGAAATGTGTTTATATTGAATAAAATCAAAGTGTCTTTCCAAAAGTCAAACTCTTAGGAACAAACGATGTAGTGTTGGATTTCTAATAGTATACACACTAGTAAGTTGTAATACCACAAGTTGTGAGTCTAACCTTATGATAATGCGGTTAATACAAAATGAAATGGCATCAAAGAGAAGTTCAAACAACGCGCTATATTTAGCGATATTGTTTGTCGATATACCATTACAAATCCCTCGAAAACTCACTAACTCGCCGCAGAGGATAGATTCTACGTACTATGACTAGCACCATTAACATATCCAACAAATGGTTCCAAAGATTCAGACATTTGCGATGAAATGTAAAGCGGATTACTAACGTCAAGAAAAATCTAAAAAAAAACTAAGACAGTGAATGCAAATTAACAACATATATATATAATATAATACAAAAAATCACTACACTCATGATTAAGCATAGTAATGTTTCAGATACAACCCATTTCTGGGTTGCGACAATGGAATCCCATCATAATCTACTAACTCATAGACACCCTTAGCAAGAAATATTTTGACAATATAGGGGCCATGCCATAATGGCTCAAATTTCCCTATACCTATTACATCAGCTTCTTGATCATAAAGAAGGACCAATTCGCCCTCTGAGAAAATGCGGGGCTGGACATTTTTTTCGTATTGCGCCTTTATACGTCTCTTATGTGCTTTGTTGGCTAATTAGGCTTCACAACGCATTTCATCAAGATGGATGAGGTTAAAAAGACGCACTTATTCTTTAGAGGTGTCAGGTAACAAATCAATTGTGAGTTTTAACGATGGTTTTTCACATTGGATAGGCAAGATAGCTTCCAGACCATACACAAATTGAAAAGGGGTAAATCAGGTTACGTTTCTCACCAAGGTTCGGTACACCCACAAGGCCGAGTACAGGATCAAATGCCAGTTTCTCTTACGAACTCCTATCATTCATTGAAGCATACGTTTAAGAATCTTGTTGATAGCCTCAACTTGTCCATTTGATTGTGGATAATACAAAGTAGAATTATCATGTGACAATCCTAACTCGACAGTCAATTTAGTCATCATGTGATTGCGAAAATGCTTCCCATGATCTGTAACTATAGCTTGTGAGACCCCAAACCTTGTAATAACATGATTAAAGAAAAACAATGCAACCGTCTGTCATGTGTTGTTGAATGTACGCGTCACTTCAGCCCATTTGGTAAAGTAGTCTACTGCGACAATAATATAACCATGCCCCCCGACAAACGAGGTTTACAGGTCATGAAGTCAATACCCCATTTCGAAAATGGTCCCATAGAGACAACATGATGCATTGGCGCTGGTGGTTTGCGGATTTTACGAAAAAAAAATTGGCACGCATGACAACTTCTGACCGCGAGGATGTAGTCGCGAAATATGGTAGGCCAAAAGTAACTAGCACGGGGTATCTTCTGCACGGTAGCGTATCCAGATAAATGTCCACCACAAGCCCCAACATGACAATAATTGAAAACCTTTTTGGCCTCCTCATGAGTGAGGCACCTTCTTAAAATTGTATCGACACCACGAAAATAAAGTGTATCACTGACGATCAGATAATATTTGGCTTGGTATCGAATACCTCGTTCTTCAGAGCGAGAGGTATGGGGCCAAAAAGTTTGAGTTTGGAGATAAATGATGAAATATCCATACCAAGGATCATATGATCCAATCAGAAATAGAGACTCGTCAAGAATTGATGGTTCCGACGTAGTAGCAATACTATCAGAGGGAAGGTCACAGAGAAGCTTAGCCAAAACTAAAGACTTCTTTGACTTGGATTTGATGAATTCCAAATCAAATTATTGCAAAATGACAATCCATTTTGAGTATTTCCCCCCCAGAAATTGACATGATAAGATATAAGTCATGGGGTTGCAGTCCGAAATGACAATGGTCTTTCAGAACAGGATATAGTGGAGAAATATTTGGACAACTTGAACAGCTACCAAGGCAAGCTTTTCTACGTACTAATACTTAACTTATGTGTCATTGAGATTACGACTCAAATAATAGATTGGATGTTCTATCCCATTTTCTACTTGAACCAATACCATAGAAATGGTCATATCAGCCGCGACGATATATAGGAAATAATCACTCTGATAATTGGGGGGATACATTAATGATGCTCGGATAAGAATATCCTTAACAACATCAAAAGAAGCTTGTGCAACTTGGTCCCAATGGAAGGGAACCCTTTCTTCAAGAGCCGAGTCAATCCTTTAGCCATTTCGGTGTAGTTGGGTATGAATCTCCTTAGGAAGTTAGCCTTTCCTTGAATTTTTTGTATCTAACATAAATTTGATGGCGCAGACAAATCCAGAATGGCCTGAAACTTCAATGGGTCTATTCGAATTCTTTATTTTGAGACGACGAATCCAAGAAAATGACCAAAACCAACATAAAACACACATTTATCTGGATTGAGGCGTACTTTATAGTGTTGACAGTGTAAGAAGATGGTTCTCAAATGCATCAGGTCATCAGTCTGATTTTGTGAATGCATGGGTAAATAATCTAGATAGGGTTGAACAATATGCTTGATGTCATTGAAATCATAATCCATTTCTCTCTGAAATGTTGCCCCAACATTCTTTAAACCAAACGGTAGTTTCCTATAAGCGAATGTGCCCCAGGAACAGATGATTGTTGTCTTATGTTGATCCTCTGGGCAGATATTGATTTTATTGCAGCCGGAAAATCCATCCATGAACGAAAATATTTCACATCCAGCACAATCGTCAATGATCTGGTCGATAAAGGGAGTAGGATAGTTGTCTTTTGGACAAGCTAGATTGACATCCCGATAATTGACGCACACTCTGATGGTTCCTTGTTTTTTCATGACAGGAACGATGTTGGAAACCCACTCAGTTAGCGAAACAGGGTAAATGAAACCAACACACAAAAGTTTCTCAACTTTTCTTTAATGGCAGCAGCCTTCTTTGGATGAAGAGGACAAAGGCGTTGACGTATCGGTTTGACATCAAGATACATATTAATAGTGTGTTCAACGATACTAGTATCTATGCCTGGCATTTTCTCTTAAGACCAAGCAAATCCATCACGGAATTCACGAAAGAGAGAGCGATATGTTTCGAGTTCTGATGAAGAACAAGATACGCTGACATGAATATTTTACAATGCCAAGTTTGATCAAAATATCGATAGAAATGGTTTATTCAATATTTGACAAATTTCGCTCGGAACCGATTACATTAGTAGGTAAAGAATTCGAAAAGAAAGTTTTGATTGATGGGTGGTATAGTTCAATAAGATAATTTTGTTCATAATCGAGAATATGGAAACAACGATGATAATATTCCCATGGTTCTCCTTCTGACATCATGGTTTCCAAAATATTCTCATTTGTAAAGAAAGTCGAGGAAAAAGGATTAGATGGAGTACCAAAATCTAAGGAACGATCAACCCAAACAACCAGCGACACTGATTTCAGATTTTCCGCCCAAGCCAAATAGATTGATTGCTATGCTAGCTCAATAGGACTGGTCGACAAGAACTCATCCAACATAACAATTTCATAATCACCCATACTCTTCCTTAAGCCAGATGGAGTGGAAGAGATCATGTAGCAGGTCTCTATGCTTGCAATTTCTACCGATGTCGCAGGCGACGGTAATGCAAAGGTTCCCATGAGAGTGGAATCCTTTAAGAGTCCTACACCAATTTTCTGAAGTGCTAGTTGGGGTGTGTGAATGAATGGAACACTTCTAGTTGCCTGCGAAGCAGAGGAAAAGAAGGATAGCTAATTGATGACCATGATGGTACCTTTATATGGAAAGGCGATCATTATAAAATATGTAGAAACAATTGCAGTCATAGCATATACCCACGGCCTTCCAAGTATAATATTATAGTCAAGGGGTTCGCCAATGACCTCGACATCAATATTCATTATTTTTCCCCCTAGTTCAACATGCAGGTTATTGATAACACCACAAGGCTTATATGTACATCCATTAAAAGCCTTCAACGTCGTTGATGATTGAGATAAGCATGACGAGCCAAGTGACTTCCAACAATTTAGAGACATAATACATGTAGATGTTCCCTCATCAATAATAGTGTGATGAACAAGCTGATTGAGAAAATTTACTTGTATGGAGAATTCCAATTCTGCTGGTAGTTGCAACACATAGCCCGTATGATTAAAGACGACGAGATTTGAATCAGTCAGATCAATTCCACCAATAGTTGACAATAAATCCTGTTTTTGGGAGGGACAATTTTGTAATACCTCAAGAGCAGACATAGCTGAAGGGGATTGAGCCAAATATTCAATTATATTATTTTGAGTAGCTCTTGTTCGAGGATTATATGTCGATTTATGAACGACTCCCTTAGGTGGCTTAGTTGTCAATTCAGGAATAGTAGTAGGCGATACCAATTCCGTAGATGGATTCATAGTCGAGGTAGTAGGTTGATCAGTTGCCTGACTACCATAATCTTTATTATGCATTGACACCAAAATATCTGTTGAAGGTTTTGTGACAGATAACATAAGCACTTGGGAACTAAAGGGTGGATCTGTAGCAACAAAATTTGTGTCCGAATTCAGAAATGGATTTGTCAACACAGTTAATGCATGTGAAGTCTTAATGATAGGACAATCCCGAACAAAGTCTTCCTAATTATAGATTATGCATGGATAACGAGGATTCCTAGGTCCAAACGATTGATCAGATGATATTTCCTATGGGTTAGAAGTTTTCTTTTTCTTAGATTTCCCTTTTTTCTTACTTCCGGGTTGCTAATCACTTTTGCCTTTTTCAAATGACATGGCATCGATTTTGGAAGAAGGTGCAGGATCAGATGCAGTAATATGATGTGTGCTTGCAGTACCAATCAAACCGTCTCCAGCATGAGAGTCCTTTAATTGTGGAGGAACGATAAAATTAGAATGCGGCGCATTAGGAATTTTTTCATAGAGCGTGCCAGATTGGGTATAGATCAAGTATAAATATTGGGCAGGAGAAATGACTTGCTCTTCAGTGACGACGCCACCCTTAGCCACATCCTCAGTTATAGATGGTAATAGGGACTTAATGAACCACTCAGCAAGGATTTGATCAGGAACAAATGTCTTAACCATTCTACGACGACGACGCCACTCATGAATATGATCAGAAATGTGAGTAGCATTAGTCTCTTAGAAATTGGTCAAGAGTTTCGTTCCAGTTTCATATCGTATGGGTAACTGTAAGTGAGTCAAAAAGACAGTAGCTAGGGCAGTGAAAATATAAAAATAAGCTCTAGGTAACTCAATGTGCCATTTTACAGCCGAACCAATGAGCGTACGCTGGAAAAGACGTAGTTGAATAAAGTCATCATTCAAGGAGTTTGATGAACCCCACAAATGATAAGTCATAACATGAGTCGACGGGTCTTCCCCAGGGTTTCCATTTAACTTAGGAATATCCGAGGGTAATTTGTGAGGTATCACCAGCCACCAAGGAGCATAGTTGATTGGATCATTGGTTAGCCAATTTAAATCTGGTAACTCTAAAGTTGCAACAAAAGGCAACTATCAATTAAGGTCAGGTTGAGCATAGCCAGGGTATGATGGAATTGCTTGAGAAATAGGCCGTTGAGCACCAGCATAAGGAATCTCCTGCTGGTAACCCAGATAGGGGTTGTTTTTATTAGAAAACTCTTAAGGATTCTGTTGACCAAAACCTGGATATGATACTTGTTGAAATGAAGGTTGAGGTATTTGCGCTTAAGGCTGCAAAGGGGTATGTCCACCAATGTTATAACCCAAATTATAATAACTTGGATTCGGTTGAGGATAAGTATAACCTGGTTGTGGCTGTGACATCCCATAAAATGGTAAACCAACTTGTGAATATATAATTACAGGTACAGGGTGTTGTTGTAAATTAACCAAAGGATTTAGATTCTGTGGGCCCAATATTTGATGGTATTGAGTTGAAGGACCTGCCTGAAACGGTTGTTGTACAACATTTTGATTCTGTAACAAGGGTAGAGATGTATGAACAAGTGGAAGTGATGTGGGAGTAACAGGTTGAACTAGTTGATACGAGTGTACAACCGTTTGTGATTGGATAGGCAGAGTGGGCTGCCATTAACAAACATTAATTTTGACATTAGGTTGACCAAAAAGTAACGAAGTACTGTCAAAGTGGGTGACCAAAGGTTGCTCCCCTACATGAGGAGGATTATAAGACAGAAAATATTTCTCTCCAAATGCAGGGAGTCCAGTTGATATGGTACAGAATGGAATAGACCCAGAAGGACCAGCTTGATATTGCCTTGATGATGTGTATAAAGAATCAAGCCGTTCAATTCTCACTATAGGTTTACCATTTAGAATACGAGACGATGACATTGGTGAAGTCCATGGGTTTGAAGATGCACCAGAAAAAATTCTAGATAAAGATTTATAACCTGATGGGACCAAAGGGCCACCATGCAAATATGGTTTTGGTGAAGTTGTAAACATAGACGGTGTAGGGAGAGCAGGTGCTGATGCAATTGGAATAGATGGCCCAACTGAAGATGTTGGTTCAGGAATGGTTACCTGACCAAATGTATACTTTTTTGAATCGATGGGAATGTGAATAGGAATAGGATCAACAAAAGCAGAGGGTGGTGATTGAGGAAAAGACTCGTACAGGTAAAGATCCTCCCAAAAATGGGTTGGAGTTAAAGGTGTCTCGTCTTGTGGGATTTCTTCAATAGAAATCAAACCAGGTGGAATTATTTCACCGTCAGGCCCAAATTATATTTAAGGAGGGTTACTGTGTGATATTGGAGACTCAATGGCTATAGAAAATTGTGGGATGACCAATGGAGGAACAACTTCCGGTTGTTCGACTTCGGGATTCGGATTTTCTGGCAAAGAAGAGACAGGATCTAGATCAACTTCCTGTTGAACAACATCGAGTTCAGGAGGTATGGTCTCACTGATTAAATGGATCGTGACCACGTGTAGTTGTGAGGACTCCATCTCGACAACAATCGATGAACCAGGAAGTGTATAAACAACTTGTGCCAATTCTAGTATATGGGAAGATGATGCTTCACTAGAGGTACTGATAGTACTGGTTTCAGTAGAGTGATCTCGCCTTCACCGACCAGGAGTAACTTCTGGTGGTAAAGGTGGTTTCAATGCTAATCTACGTGAGCGACAAGGAAAAGGATTTTGTTCTTCCATGATGATTGATTTATTTTAACCAAAAAAAAATAAACAAAATAAAAGGGTAATGCTAGGCAAAAGGTTTAGCAAGAAATTGTGAACTGCAGAATACCTCCTGGCGAACCAAGAAGTACGGGCATGCAATCTCCCCGAATGATGTGTTCAGTGCATCACAATTTACAAGGTAGCCAACTCGATTCACTATGGATGGATAACAACCTAAAGTTGTCCTCCCAAATATACCTGAAGGTACATGGAAGCCCAAGTCCGTATTAGTGCTGTGTAATGCGAAATCGCACAGTGAGAGCACCCCTTTATACTTTTCGTACTGTAACACCGCCCGATATACTCGAAAGTACGTGGATGAGCTATGATATACTTACGTATGTGGAGTGAGGTATCGCACTCGAAATTTATCGCAGACAAATTAATGACAACTGCTATGTTTTACGACGTCGGAACACGTCTCTAGCCTAGACCTTCTAAATTTTATCGTTATGGTTCCAATGCTTTGTTAAGTAAATTGATGTAAATTTTAACTTGATCTTGTTTATCAATTTGCCTTTCAAGGTTCACCGTGATGATGTATTGGAAATTCCTAAAATGCAAACTAAAATGATAAGAAATCTTTTCACTTTTAGTTCTTCAATGAAAACCCTAGCTACTAGAGGGAAATATTAATCAATTTGAGAGCAAACAATCAAAGAGCACAAACTAAAATGCAGCTTTCCTAATTGCTCATAGACCTACTCCTGCCTTTATAGAGTTGGACTCAAAATTATCCATCTTCGAAACAGGCATTAAAGTAGCAGATATTTTGGCTACTTACTGTCGTGGGGGAAAAATCGGTTTATTTGGAGGAGCTGGAGTGGGTAAAACAATAATTATTATGGAGTTTATCAACAACATTTCCCTATGCAAAAAACACAATCCACTACATGCAAATGCAGGTTTTTGTGTTTAGTTCCTTTAATGTGAATGCAGAAAAGGAAAATAAGTGCATCAAATCAATAAAAACAAATGCCTTTTACTTTGAGAAATGAGGGATTGAACAATAATTTCTCTTTTTAGGAAAAATTAAAATTTTCACTACAATTTCTCCTATAGGAAACAAAGAATTTAACGACAATTTCCTTTTCAAAATAAAATGGATCTAATGCAACAATGAAAATAATTTGAAATTAATTCGTCAATGATAAAGAAAAACACTTTAAATAAACATTGAACAAACTTTTCTTTCAAAGGAGGAAGAGGCAGGTAAAGTCACTTGTCAATATGAGGCATCAGGTATTTTGAAAACACAACAAACAACAAACTGAAAGAAAATGCAATGACAAATTCAATGGAATTTGGTTGACTCTAGGGGGAAACACAATCTCTAAGGGGAGACAGTGCGTTGCAACACACCCCTAAGTGGGAGACAGTGCTATGCAAAGCACTGTGTCATGTTCAACAGTGCGTTGGGCGTAGCAGAGAACAAAAACTTAGGCCATTTAACACACTTCTAATGCAAATTTGATTTCAAAAAACCTAATCATATAGAGTAAATGCTACTGGGTCGATAATAGAGGCAAAATACACCAAGGATGAAGGGTAAACTCTCCAACGGAGTCGCCAATTTTTTATGCGGAATTATAAATTACGAATAAAACATTCTTCCCTAAATGTGGTGCAATGCATTTAGAACAACAGGATAAAGACTTTGTAGATAGTTTTCCTAACAGTAAATAGACACACATAATAGATCAAGAAACTTACTTGGAGTCCAAGTTCTTCCAATTCTCCTTCTGTCGCTCTTTCTGTAGCTTCAAATCCAAGCTAGATCACCAAAATATTTCCCGCAATAATGAACACTAAACAACAAAGAGATAGAAATATAATGATGCCTATTCAATTTATTCAGTTAAATCAATGAAACATGAACCATATACATCAGATAATAATTCATAATATGAAATACAGAGGCTTATACAGATACATATGTGGGAAAGTAAACATCAATCTTTATTAATGGATAGAAGGGGAGGTTACAACCAATGATTGATTTGATGTCACCATCTCCATCATCATCCCAGCCTCATCACAATGAACATCTCTCTAGTAGCATATCACTCAATCAATTCCTCAATTGAAATTCCACCAGCATTTCTCTACTCAGATTCTTCCTTCTCAAGCACTAGTATATGTGCTCAATTTATAGATGAGCTGAAGATAGTTTTACAATCAATGAATTTATAATAATGGGCAAGACATGTTCCCAAGCTCAGAGGTATCAAATGGACACATGGATTCGAATTTTAACACATATGCACTCTTCTAGAAGGCACTGGCCAAGTGGATATTCTGGAACAATGAGAATTTCGCTCCCAATTGACCAACACACCCTTGAGTGTCGGGAAGTGCTTTGCATAGCACCCTTGAGTAAAGTTGCCTACATATGCAACACACTTAGCCCTTTGAGAGACTGTGTTGGCGAGCTCATAAGTGTTATAACATATACATCAAATCTTGGAAACCTTGCAATGGAAGTCAGGAATGATTTGTCTTTGTTCTTTGTCTTAGGGCATATAGAAACTGAAATGATAGGGGATGATACAACCTATTCATTGGTTCTGGGGATGTGTTGTACTGTGCAACAACCCTCCCCATTTTTAAATTTTAGAATAAATCCCATTTAGAAATAGGTCCCCTTTTTATCTTTCTTCCTAAATAGAAATAAAAGATTCATTGATAAAAGGATACATATCACATTTTTTTTCACAAAGTGTACAACTTTTAAAAATAACTTTATGATCCGATGAGTCATAAAGCCTTTTAAACATATCAAAAACATTATAAAGTCTTTATAGTGAAATGAACAGTAATTGCAATCAGAAACCTGGAGAATTCTTTAAATTTTGTTTCTGCTTTGTAAAATTCCGATGCGATCGCGCTCAATCGCAATCGCATTTCGGATAAATTTAAAGTGTTGTGTTTCTTGTATATATTTCCGATGCGATCGCGCTCAATCGCAATCGCATTTTGGAAGAGTTAAAACATTGCATTCTTTTGTTTTAAAACTCCGATGCGACGGATCCTATCTCATCGCAATCGCATTTTCGGAGAAAATGTTAAACGGTTCATTTCATTTTAAAATCTCCGATGCAATCTTCGCAATCGGGATTTGGTTTAAGTCTTGTTTCATTTTCCTTTTTAAAAAAATTACGATGCGATTATAACTTAAATATCCATTTATTATTATTCATCGTGTTTTAAAGTTTTAAAAGGAAATATATCTATGATTATTTCAAAATATGCCAAATCTCCAACTGTACGATAACATTAACTCGCGAATCAAATGAATAACAATGATTTGTTTTGTTATTGAATGCATGAGTGTGACTCCCTAGAGGGCATTTAAGTTTTAAACCACGGATATAATAAATACAAATCAATCAATAAACCTTTTGTATAGCTGTTTTTCATTATTCCGTCTTCACCTTGGCTGAAAGCTTCTCTTTTTCACAGAGCAATAGAACATCCAATTTTTCTGTTCACAGAGCAAGATAAATACTCCTTGACACTAAAATGTTGAAGAGATTCAGGAAATCGAAAGCTACCATTACTGCAAAATCCCCTGTGATTACTATGCCGCCTAAAGAGAAACCAACGAAACTTAAGCTGATTACAGACACCCCCTGCCAGGGACTTGGAAAAATGACATGGGAAAATGTTTACAATCTATTAGAAAATGAAAACCCTAGAGTTTTTGAAGCTAAGGCCACAGTTCCTAATGAAGCCGACTCAGAATCTGACTCTAAAAGTCCTCTTGGTTCATTGGCAAACTCATTTCTGCACCGAGTTGCTCCTCGGTCAAACATTTTCCAGTATTATGATGTTATTAGATGGGTGATTGATAATGTGTCTATCAAAGACAAAACTTTTGTTTTTGCATCTAAAGCAATCTTCGGGTCGTTCAGACCAGAATATATTAAAGCAATGTACCACCTTCCTGACCCACACAAGATTTATAACAAAGAGTTTATCAAAGAATTCGCTGCAAACAATGAAAATCAGTCAGAACCAATCAGAGAATGGAGAAGGGCTCCTGAAAATCACAGGCATGAGACATCAGGTATGTACTCCGTGGAGTCTCTCTTGCCTCCATATTGTTATGCCGCAACAATGATGTGTAGATTGTTTGGTAATGATAACTCGGCTAGGTTTTCCATTCAAATGGTTTCGTTGATACATGCTGCTATTAATTCTGAGATAATGGACTGGGCTATTATTTTTTCTGATAAGATATCCAATAGAGTTATGGAGTACAGGAAAGACAAAAATTCAGGAAATTCCACTCCTTTTCACTTTTGTGCTTACATTCTAGATCCCCTCTGTTTCAATTCGGAATTTCCCTTATTAGGATGGAAATGGACTCCTAAAGAGCCTGTCCCAATTCATATATATCATAATTTCTTATGGAAAGGGCATTTCAGAAGTCATGTTTACAGAGTCTGTCATGGTTTTCTCATTCCGATTTACCAAATCATTTTTGGCTGATTCCCTCCTAGAATTTCTGACAAAGCTAGAGTTGATTTGTCCTCTATTGGAGATTGGTTCAGGGAGGAAAAGTTCACATATGTTAGAATTTTTGGAAGTATTGTAGAGCCACACATCCTTCCTTTGTATGTTCTAGACAAGCTGTTAGCACAGGAAATTTCTTATCAGTTGAAAGTAGAAGGTATGTCTAGAACTTTAAAGAACATCAAAAAACTGACGTGGCCTACTTTTCCTTTCAAATGTGGTGATTATACTCTCAGCAATTTTGTCCATGCTAAAAAATAAGTTTTTAAGTTAACTGATCTTAAGCTTTCGACAATTCCTGGAAGGCAATATGATCCCAGGATGGTGGCATATGATTTTACTACCTCTGTTTCAACTACTCGGTTCGAACATGAACTAGATGTCTTTGATGATTTATTTGTTTCTGTAGATGAAATGTCCCAAGTTTTTGATTTGGCCAAGTCCAAACTTCAGGCCGAAGAAATGAATAAATTTTTATTTTTTAGAAGTCAGAGGTTACTCAGAGTTCCTCTGGATCAATTAAGGATTTATACACAGGGATGTGAACCACAACAGAAAGATACAGGAAGTACATCTGGCAAAGAAGTAACAAGAATTAATCCTATTTTGGAGAAGAAATATGATAGCAGCAAAGCTGACACTGGAAAGACAGAAACCACTGCTAAAATTGATGTACAACAGTCTTCAGCCCAAGGAAGAAAAGAAAGCACAAGTACTGATGCCCATGTGCATATTGAAAAAAGAGGCACAGACAGTAAAAATACTGAACAGGCACCTAAAAGTGATATAAGAAATAGTGAAAATTCTCAATTTGGAGGACAAGAAGCTACTAAAATTATTGTTTCTCCTCATTTGCTGAGCCAATATGAACAATTTTCCTAGCAAATAGGACAAAAAAACACTCCCCAAGTTGATGATCCAAAGGAACAGGATGTAGAAATCATCCCTGAAAACCCCACATGTGAGATTATGCTAAAAATAGAAGAAATCCCTCCTTTGGATATATTTTACAGTCCCAAACATAGGGCTGTAGTGAGAAAACAGAGGAAAAGGAGGAGAAATGATCAAGATTTACTTTTCGCATCACAGGGGGAATTCATGAATATTGTTTCTAAGAATGCCGAGGTGAATCCATCTGAGGATCTCACCAAATTGTCTCAGTATGCAGGTGCCTATAGTGCTGCTACTATAGATAAAGCCTTTGAAGTTACACAGTTGATGAAGCAAAAGGATGTGAAAATAACTATGTTTGAGGAACAGGTTGCAAAAAACCAACAAAAGATCATTCAGTTAGAACAACGATTACAGGATGAAGAGCTCAAATCTAAGAAATTAGAAGAGCAGCTGGCTGTTGAAAAAGAGAAGATTGATCAACAGACCCTAGAAAATCAACATCAGCTAAATCAAGAAATAGAAAAATTACAAGCTTTTCTACAAAATGAGCAGACTTTGAAGATTGAACAAGAAAAGATGTTTCAATCTAAATTATACAAGTTCAAGAATTATCCCAGTCTGGATCAATTAAAAAATGAAGCCTTGGAGACAAACAAATTATTGTCTCAACAATTAAATGAATTTTGTCTAAAGATTGCAGAAGCAGAATCTCTGTGTGAGTTAACATCTTCCTTGATAGATGAAGGAGTCACTCTTAAAATTGAATTTGATGAAGCTGAAGAAAAGATCTCTGAATTTCTCCTATGGCAAGACTCAGAATAAGGGAGAAAAGCAGATCTTCCCAAGATTATGGAAAGACATAAAGAAATTATTTTTGTAGAATGGGAACATCGCTTGATCAAAGCAGTAAGGGCCACATCCAGAGTTAAAGGAATAATGAACAATGTAACGCAGATGGTGAATGATAACTTATATGCAATCAATTTAATTGTAGATTGTAGCCCCGCGAAATTACCCAGAGTAAAAGAAACTGATCATAGATGGAAACAAGAGATAATTAATAAAAATCAGAAAATTGGCCAATTACAAGGAATATCATGGGATACAATGTGGACTTATCTCATCAAGCCACATAGTCAACAAACAAAAATTAAATTTCTCTCAAATGCCATTGATTGCATCATTCCCAAATTCTCCGATGCCACATATACAGGGTGGTTGCATTCAAAGCTTAGTCATCCCGAAGAAGTGAAGGAAATGCTTAAAATCTGCCATCTTCGCACATCTACCGCAACAGATGATCAATGTGTCAATTTTCATCAAGATCGCATTTCTATTTTAGATATTTTTTAATTTAGATAGATTGTAGGAATAGTTTTAGCTATTTTTTGTTAAGTACCTATTTAAACCCCTTTCATGCATTTAGAAAGGGGTCCTGAATTTGTAATATTTTTACTTGGAGATTACATTTCTGTACTCCATTGACTCCTATATTTTTATAAAGGATCACATCTGGTGATTCTCTGTGAAATTATATTTAAGAATTGCATTTCTGTATCTTGGAGTTGATTTTACATTGAAGTTGCTGGATTTGAATATCGGATTGCATTTGAAAATATTGAGATGGATATGTTATTTCTATCTGTTCACTGTTAGTTTATTTTGTTATATGATATTTTCTTTTAAATTTCTATTGTTTATGTGTACTTGTTTCACAATATTTCTTTATACATATCATTTCTGAGTATGTTAGAAATATTTATCTTTTATAGTATATGCAATCGATATATTATGATGAATGCAATATGTTATTATAACTCTATTTAATTTCTTAAACAAAGTTATCTTTATTTGTTACTGCATATTTCAATTAAGTTGTAATACATTTTCATGGTTATTAGTTAATTGAAACAATTTAAAGTTGTATTCACATTTGATGCCCGGGTTAGTTTTAGAGTTATTTCATCAGTATTTAAATTAGATTAGATAGTTTCATTTCAGTCATTTAGTCCCATTTCCCCCCATCCAATCATTCCATTACCAACCCATTTGAATTACTAGGAAACTGGTCCTATAAATCCAGTCGGAGCCACCACACTAAACAAAAAAGGAGCTGTCCTAAGGTCCCGACCGGGTGGTTATCCCTCGATGTTTGAAGCAACGATTTTCAAGGCTTCAACATTTTTGGCTCTAGAAGGAGGGCCATAAGCTATGAATGGCAGATAAATCCAAATCCAAAAGCCATTCTAAAAGCACATCACCCTCATCACCTTCAATTTCTTCCACATCTCAAATCACAAGAGAAGAAATTGAGAAAAGTATTCAAACACCCACTACCAAAGTCTCACATCAATCAGATAATCCAACTCCAGAATCCCCTGAAGTCGAAGCTTTAGTTCATAAACTTCAAGGATTCTCGTTATCATTAGAAGAGTCAGAATTATCTGAAGGTAGTGTCACCTCGCAGTTTGTTTCTTTCAGACCTCTTACTAGGTCACAGAGTGAAAAACTTTGAATTTCCCCGAAATAATTTCTGATAACTAGTAGAGTCAAAACAAGAAAAACTCCATCGGAAACAGAAAGTGGTACAAGTTCTTCATCGCATATTCAATCATCTGTTTCCCAAGCTCCAAATCAGGAAAGTGCAGTAGTCTCATCTACATCTGCTCAAACTACATCTGTTCAAACATTAATTGCCTCTTCCAGTACTTCAACTTTTACTACTCATATACCAGTTATCACTTCTAGTTCATCTACCATCGTCACAAGAATGGCACAACTAGCACAAAGACCATGGACCAGACCAGGAGCTGTGAATATGGCTGCACCTTTGCATGATCTACCTGATCATCCTGAAAATGGCTCCCAAAGTTTAGTCCAGATACTGGTATTCAAGCAGAATAACATATCAATAACTTTATGCTTGCTATAAATTTAAATCAAGTAGTGCATGAAGATGTTGTAGTCCGATTATTTCCCTATACTTTGCAAGGAACAACAGGATCCTGGTACTTTTCCTTACCTTCTGATTCTATCACAAATTGAGATATGTTTAAAGAGAAATTTTTAACTAAATATGGAGATGATAGATCAATTGCTACCCTAATTAACGATCTCTCCAATTTAAAGACTCAAACCAAGGAACCCATTAAAGATTTTAACTCTCGATTCAATAAACTATTTAATAAGATCCCTGCAACATCTAAGCCTAGTGAACAAGTTAGAAGTGAATGGTACATTAATGCTTTGCCCTCAAACATAGCCATTTTTGTAGATATAGCTGCAAAACCGACTTCAGATTTGAATATGAAAGAAGCTATTTTAGTTGAAAAACGAATGATTGCTCTAGATAAGAAAAATGCTATTGAGGAAATGAAATCAAAGAAAGTCACTTTTAAAGATGATTCTAAGAAAAATACACCAAGAGATCCATATGACATGGAAGGTTTACAGAAAGTACTTAAAACCATGTCTAATGAGATGGTTGAGATCAAAAAGCAAGTAGAAAAGACTTCTACAAAGAGACCATTTAGAAATTTCAAGAGAAATCAAGCTGAATCAAAAGCTCCCAATGCAATCTCCTATGCATAATTAGAAGATGATGAAGAAGAAGAAAATCCTCTAATGTCAGATGCAGAAGATGAAAGGGAAGAAGTAGCTGAACTAAATGGAATGTGGGATTTCATTCTCCCTAATTCGGATAGTGAAATGGAACAAGAAGCTATGCCTATGAGTACAAGGAGCAAATCTACAACCGAATCTGTTTAAACTGTTCCGAAGAAGAAAACTACAACTCCGAGTACTAAAGACAAAATCCCTGCAAAAAGAGCTTCTCCCTTACCCACTCAGAATCAACCATCATCTCCCAATCCTCCCACATCATCATCCAAAACTCTGGTGGTATCAGATACGATGGATTATAATATCGTTGAGGACATGAAAAAGACTAGAGCGAACATCTCATTACATGAACTCAACAAACTTAAACATCAACAAAAACTGCTATTAAAAGAGTTAAATGCTACACCTATTGCTCCTCTACCAAGTGGTGTAGTAGCTAAAGCAGCTAAAGGGACTGGTAAGCTACCAGACAAAGTAGATGCAACTGATACTGTTCTTATTGGAGAAAGATCAAATTCTCAGAAACCTCCATTTCTGTTGACTTATGAAATCTACAATAAGAATTTGCATTATTGTTTAATTAATTCTGGAGCATCCTCTAATATAATGCCTTCTTCAGTCTGTGCTAAATTGAATATTGAACCACAAAAATTTGCTGTTCATATTGTATAATTGGATCGCTCTAAATTTCAAGTTGTTGGAGAAATAAATTCAGTTACTATCAGACTGGCTTTCGATCCTAGGATTGTCTAAAGAATTGATATTCTAATTGCATATATTCCAGAATTCTATGGGTTGGTCTTAAGCAGAGACTGGTCTGCGAAACTTAATGG
This sequence comes from Pinus albicaulis, assembly GCA_034641835.2. NCBI lineage: Eukaryota > Viridiplantae > Streptophyta > Pinopsida > Pinales > Pinaceae > Pinus > Pinus albicaulis. The sequence goes on from CM076569.1 coordinate 204,164,920, forward strand.
TTATATCTCAACCGATTTTTCACATATGTGGCTTCCCTACAAAGGGAAACCCAATCAAATCAAAGTCGAGCGAGAAAAACATATGACGCACACTGTAACTGAATTTGAAAAACCTAATGAACCTCTAGCTTTCAACAATAATATTCTTGGAGGTTATTCTGCCGAGTCTTTTCTTGGAAATTTTACTGCACCACAATCACCATTCTCTATAAATACTTTTGTTTCTCAAATTGAAATTTTTTCGCAATCTGATTCTTCTAGAATTGTTAATATTTCTGATTCATTTGTAGATAAACCTATAGATAGAACTTTATTTTGGTAATTATATTTTGATGGATCAAAATCTAGTGATGGAGCAGGAGTAGGATGCATCCTAATTGATCCAGAAGGAGAGAAAACCATGTTATCATGTAGATTAGAATTTGAGTGCACTAATAATACCGCTGAATATGAAGCCTTGATTCAAGGGCTTTATAAGGCCATAGGGTTAAATGTAAAATACTTGAAAGTATATGGAGATTCCGAAATTGTCATAAGGCAAGCAAGGAATACCATCCATTGTCTTTCAGGACATCTCAAACATTATCAAACCCTAGTACAAGACCTTACCACTCAATTTCTAACATTTAATATCTCTTCTATTCCCAGAAATCAAAACACATCAGCTGACTTGTTAGCTAATGTTACGTCCAAACCCCTTCTTGCTGAAGATTGCGGTCCTGATAGATTTTCAGTAGAGTTGATTTTTCGCCCATCTGTCCGAGACAATATTACTAACTGGAGAGTATTCTACCATGATCAATATATTTTGAATTTATTAACTTCTGAGAAATCATATGATGAACAAATTATTGATGAAGATGATCATGATCTGCAAATTACTTCAAGAAATAATGAAAATCCGATTCCTAAATCTGTTGTTAAACTTGAGGATCTTTATGATATTAAAGACAGATTCAAGAAAGTTACTAATGCTAAACTTCAAAGTTCAACTTTGAAGTTTGAATTAGTCAATCTTGGCTCTGATTCTAAACCTCAGAATGTTAATCTAGGTCTCAATTTAACTCCAGAAGAAAGATCTACGTTTATTAAACTTCTGAGTAAATATAAAAATGTCTTCGCTTGGAGTTATGAGGATTTAAAGACTTATGATACTTCTGTAATTCAACACACAATTCCAATGCTATCTGATGTTAAGCCTGTTCAACAGAAGTTAAGAAAGATTTATCCAAATATTGAGGATCAAATCAAAACAGAACTCAATAAAATTTTGAAAGCCAAAATCATTTTTCCTGTAAGGCATTCCAATTGGGTTTCCAACATGGTACCTGTCAGGAAGAAAAATGGCGATATTAGAATCTGTATTGATTTCAGGAATTTAAACATGGCATGTCAAAAAGACAATTTCCCATTGCCAACCATGGAGAAAATTCTCCAAAAGGTAGCTGGTTCTGAACTCATGTCCTTCCTTGATGGATTCTTAGGGTATAATCAAATTCTAGTACATCCAGATGATAGGCTGAAAACTACTTTCATAACCAAATGGGGAACCTATGCTTATCAAAAAATTCCTTTTGGTTTAGTAAATGCAGGAGCTACTTTCTAGAGAACCATGGACATAGCATTTAAGGCTCTGATTAATAGATTAGTTGTTATTTATCTTGATGACATAACAATTTATTCAAAGAAGAGATCCAATCATCTACACGATCTGAAACAAATATTTGAAAGATGTAGAAGATTTGGTATTTCCTTAAACCCAAATAAATCCTTCTTTGCTCTCGATCAAGGAAAACTCTTAGGGTTTGTTGTGTCAAAAGATGGTATATATATCGATCCTGACAGAGTTAAATAAATTTCTAAAATTTATTTACCTCACAATAAAAAATCCATGCAATCATTCTTAGGTTAGATTAATTTTGTAAAAAGATTCATTCCAGATTTTTCTCAAATTGCTTTGCCTATGCAGAATATGATTAGGAAAAATTTAGTATTGAAATGGGGTTATAAAGAAAAAGAAGCCTTTGATGCAATCAAGAAGGAAATCATTGATGCACCTGCATTGAATACTCAAAATTTTTCCAAAGATTTTATTCTGTATACTTTGGCAACCGAAACATCTTATGCTGTTGTTTTAACACAGCTCAATGATCAACAAATCGAAGCACCAATTTCTTTCTTCAGCTCAAATCTGCAAGGAGCTGAGCTGAATTATTCTGATGTTGAAAAACAAGATTTTGCTGTATTTAAGTCAATTAAACATTTTAGGCCTTTTCTCTTAAAAACACACACAAAGGTTATTGTTCCTTTCTCTGCAGTAAGACAATTACTAATTCAAAGAGAAGTAGGAGAAAAAAGGGCTAATTGGGTGACAACTTTGCAAGAATATGATATTGATATTAAACCAGCCAAGATTGTTACAGGACAAGGTTTTTGCAGATTATTAGCAGGAGCTCTTAATATACCAGAAATCGAAATCTAGAGAATGATGTTCAAGTAAGTCAGATAAGTGTTACAGATTGTGAATCTTAGTATGCTTATCTGTTATTTTACTTGAAAAATGGGTATGCTCCTTCTAATATCAGCTATAAAAATAAACGTGCTTTAAGATTGAAGGCTACTAAATATGAAATAATTGATGATGTGTTATTCAGAAAGAATTATGATTCAATCCTTTTAAGATGTCTTGAAAAGACTAAAGCAAAAAAGGTATTGCAGGAATTACATGATGGACCAGCAGGAGGTCATTTTGGAGGTGATACCACAACCCAAAAAATTATCCATGCTAGGTATTATTGGCCTACCCTTTTTAAAGATAGACATGATTATGTGAGAAAATGCAAAATTTTCCAAACTGCTAGTGGAAGAGAGAGGAAGCCAGCTTTTCCTTTGCAGCCAGTAAACATTGAACAACCATTTGAGAAATGGGGGCTTGGTATTATTGGTGAGATAGTTCCTCATTCTTCCAAACAGCACAAGTACATCCTCACAACAACAGATTACTTCACAAAATGGGTAGAAGCAATTCCTCTAAAGGTATCCAACTCTGATGCAATTATTGATTTCATCGATCAATTCATCATTACCAGGTTTGGTGTACCTAATGCTCTGGTCTTTTATAATGCATCTTATTTTTCTGGTAATAGTATAATGGAATTTGCAATTAAAAGAGGTTTTAAATTGAAATATTCAACAAATTATTATCACAAGGTAATGGTTTAGCTGAATCCACTAACAAAAATCTCATCAAAATCATTAAAAGGACTATTGATCAAAATCAAAAGAATTGGCACAAGTCTTTAATATTTGCATTATGGGCTGATCGTATTACTCTTAAAGCTTCAATTGAAACTTCACCTTTCAATTTAGTTTATGGTAAAGAAGCTGTGATACCATCAAATCTGGTTCTTCCATCATTATCCCTAGTGCAATTCATTGAAGAAAATCTTTCCTCATCCATTCAACTGAAGTTTGATCAAATCCTTAAATTAGAAGAAGATATAGAAAAATAAAAAGATATTCATGAAAAACATCAACAGCTTGTAAAATCTTCTTTTGATTCAAATTCCACCGGCTCAAAAAATTTGTCAATTGGTGATCTTATTCTGAAATGGGATAAAGCACATGAAGACAAAGGTAAGCATACCAAATTTCAGAAAATGCGTCTTGGACCATTTCAGATTGCTGAAAAGATAGGCTCATATACATTCATACTTCAAGATTTAACAGGAAAGGGAGAATCTCTTCCTGTAAATGGGCTTGTCTTAAAGAAATTCTTTTCATAAGGAGGTAACCCCTTCTTACTTGTACATATTCCTTTCTGCAATTTTTTTTTTGTTTTTTTGTTTTTTTTGTAAATAAAGGTTGTTAATAATCTTTAATTGACTTTTTACTATTATAAAATTGTCTTGGAAAGAATGTTATAAATACTTATTTTATGTAAATAAGAATTTTCAAGGAAATGATTACAATTTTGGATAGTTTAAAATAAAATGTTAAACTTTGAAAATTTGTTTAAAAAATTTGCATGATCTTTTGAAACCTCAAAGAAAATGTAAATCATTATAAGTTTATTAAGTAGAGAAAGGTTATCTCTAAAAAGTAAAAAAAATTTCAAGCTTTGGCAAACAAAAAGCTCTAAAAATTGTCATCCATTTATTCTTAAGGATACAACTATTTCACCCCATCCATTTTGGTTGTGATTTTTTAGAATGTAATTCTAAGAAATTATATGACAAAATTTCGGAGATAAGAGGTCTCATCACGAGCCTACTTACCAAGATCATAAGAAGTAATAAAACTGACATTACCAATACTGCATACCAAAACAAGGTAATGGCTTATAAAAGTAAGACAAGGGGTCTCATCACGAGCCAACTTATTTAGTTTAATTACAACTAGTGAATGGCATTGTTACTAACTGGCTACCAAACCAGAACAATGGCTCTTAAATTAAAAAAATAAATAAAAGACAAAAAACATAAGATAATATCTCTTATGAATTTATTTTTAAAGAGTCATAATCTTAGTTGGATGAGATAATGGATAGTTAATGGTTAAAAGGTAACCCTGTCGAGACTATGAACGTTTGCTGGCAGCAGAGGCAATGCCTGTGACAATATAGTATATTACAAAAGCTAAACTTGAAGAAATCAACTTACTTTATTATTATCAACCAATCAAAGCTTGAGATAACCCAAAAATGTTTTTATCTTTGAGGAATTATAAAGAAATTGTAAGTGATTTTTATTCTTTTTCACAGTTAGATTTTATTTGGATTATCCTAAGATAAGTTTTTATTATCTTTAGAAATTTTTACTTACTAAAAATATAGTGTTCATTTCATTTTTTCAGAGATAACTGTTTCTTCCAGTGAATCTCCAATTGTTGTACTGTACAACAACCCTCCCCATTTTTAAATTTTAGAATAAATCCCATTTAGAAATAGGTCCCCTTTTTATCTTTCTTCCTAAATAGAAATAAAATATTCATTGATAAAAGGATACATATCACATTTTTTTTTTCACAAAGTGTACAACTTTTAAAAATAACTTTCCGATCCGATGAGTCATAAAGCCTTTTAAACATATAAAAAACATTATAAAGTCTTTATAGTGAAATGAAAAGTAATCGCAATCGGAAACCCGAAGAATTCTTTAAAGTTTGTTTCTGCTTTGTAAAATTCCGATGCGATCGCGCTCAATCGCAATTGCATTTCGGATAAATTTAAAGTGTTGTGTTTCTTGTATATATTTATGATGTGATCGCGCTCAATCGCAATCGCATTTCAGAAGAGTTAAAACATTGCATTTTTTTGTTTTAAAACTCCGATGCGACGGATCCTATCTCATCGCAATCGCATTTTCGGAGAAAATGTTAAACGGTTCATTTCATTTTAAAATCTCCGATGTGATCTTCGAAATCAGGATTTGGTTTAAGTCTTGTTTCATTTTCCTTTTTAAAAGAATTATGATGTGATTATAACTTAAATATCCATTTATTATTATTCATCGTGTTTTAAATTTTTAAAAGGAAATATATCTATGCTTATTTCAAAATATGCCAAATCTCCAATTGTACGATAACATTAACTCGCGAATAAAATGAATAACAATGATTTGTTTTGTTATTGAATCTATGAGTGTGACTCCCTAGAGGGCATTTAAGTTTTAAACCACGGATGCAATAAATACAAATCAATGAATAAACCTTTTGTATAGCTGTTTTTCATTATTTTGTCTTCACCTTGGCTGAAAGCTTCTCTGTGTCGCAGAGCAATAGAAAATAAAAGTTTTCTATTCGCAGAGAAAGAGAAATACTCCCTGACACTGAAATGTCGAAGAGATTCAGGAAATCGAAAGCTACCGTTGCTGCAAAAGCCCCTGTGATTACTATGCCGCCTAAAGAGAAACCAGCGAAACTTAAGCTGGTTATAGACACCTCCTGCCAGGCACTTGGAAAAATGACATGGGAAAATGTTTACAATCTATTATAAAAGTAAAAACCTAGAGTTGTTGAATCTAAGGCCACAGTTCCTGACGAAGCCGACTTAGACTCAGACTCTAAAAGTCCTCTTGGTTCATTGGCAAACTCATTTCTGCACCGAGTTGCTGCTCGGGCAAACATTTTCCCGTATTATGATTTTATTAGATGGGTGATTGATAATGTGTCTATCAAAGCCAAAAAATTTGTTTCTGCATCTGGAGCAATCTTCGGGTCTTTCAGACCAGAAGATATCAAAGCAATGTACCACCTTCCTGACCCACAGAAGATTTATAACAAAGAGTTTATCAAATAATTTGCTGCAAACAATGAAAATCAGTCAGAACCAATCCGATAATGGAGAAGGGCTCCTAAAAAGCACAGGGATGAGGCATCAGGTATGTACTCAGTGGAGTCTCTCTTGCCTCTATATTGTTATGCCGCAGCTATGATGTGTAGATTGTTTGGTAATGATAACTCGGCTAGGTTTTCCATTCAAATGGTTCCGTTGATACATGCTGCTATTAATTCTGAGATAATGGACCGGGCTGTTATTTTGTCTGATAAGATAGCCAATAGAGTTCTGGAGTACAGGAAAGACAAAAATTCAGTAAATTCCACTCCTTTTTACTTTTGTGCTTACATCCTAGATTCCTTCTGTTTCAATTCGGAATTTCCCTTATTAGGATGGAAATGGACTCCTAAAGAACCTGTCCCAATTCATATATATCATAAGTTCTTATGGAAAGGGAATTTCAGAAGTCATGTTTACAGAGTCTGTCATGGTTTTCTCATTCCGATTTACCAAATCATTTTTGGCCGATTCCCTCCTAGACTTTCCGACAAAGCTAGAGTTGATTTGTCCTCTATTAGAGATTGGTTCGGGGAGGAAAAGCTCACATATTTCAGAATTTTTGGAAGTATTGTAGAGCCACACATCCTTCCTTTGTATGTTCCAGACAAGCTATTAGCACAGGAAATTTCTTATCAGCTGACAGTAGAAGGTATGTCTAAAACTTTAAAGAACAATAAAAAACTGATGTGGCCTACTTTTCCTTTCAAATGTGGTGATTATACTCTCAACAATTTTGTCCATGCTGAAAAAGAAGTTTTTAAGTTAACTGATATTAAGCTTTCAAAAATTCCTGGCAGGCAATATGATCCCAGGAAGGTGGCATATGATTTTACTGCCTCTGTTTCAGTTGCTCGGTTCGAACATGAACCAGATGTCTTTGATGATTTATTTGTTTCTGTAGATGAAATGTCCCAAGTTATTGAATTGGCCAAGTCCAAACTTCAGGCCGAAGAAATGAATAAATTTTTATTATTTAGAAGTTAGAGGTTACTCAGAGTTCCTCTAGATCAATTAAGGATTTATACACAGGGATGTGAACCACAACAGAAAGATACAGGAAGTACATCTGGCAAAGAAGTAACATGAATTAATCCTGTTTTGGAGAAGAAAGATGATAGCAGCAAATCTGACACTGGAAAGACAGAAACCACTGCTAAAATTGATGTACAACAGTCTTCGGCCCAAGGAAGAAAAGAAAGCACAGGTACTGATGCCCATGTGCATATTGAAAAAAGAGGCACAGACAGTAAAAATACTGAACAATCAGCTAAAAGTGATATAAACGATAGTGAAAATTCTCAACTTGGAGGACAAGAAGCTACTAAACTTATTGTTTCTCCTCATATGCTGAGCCAATATGAACAATTTTCCCAACAAACACTACCCAAGTTGATGATCCAAAGGACCAGGATGTAGAAATCATCCCTGAAAACCCCACAAGTGAGATTATGTTAAAAAAATAAGAAATCCCTCCTTTGGATATATTTTACAGTCCCAAACATAGGGTTGTAGTGAGAAAATAGAGGAAAAGGAGGATAACTGATCAAGATGCACTTTTGGCATCACAGGGGGAATTGATGAATATTGTTTATAAGAATGCTGAGGTGAATCCCTCTGAGGATCTCACCAAATTGTCTTAGTATGCAGGTGCCTATGGTGCTGCTACTATAGATAAAGCCTCTAAAGTTACATAATTGATGAAGCAAAAGGATGTGCAAATAGCTATGTTTGAGGAACAGGTTGCAGAAAACCAACAAAATATCATTCAGTTAGAACAACAATTACAAGATTAAAAGCTCAAATATAAGAAATTAGAAGAGCAGCTGGCTGTTGAAAAAGAGAATATTGATCAGCAGACCCTAGAAAAACAACAACAGCTAAATCAAGAAATAGAAATATTACAAGCTCTTCTACAAAATGAGTAGACTTTGAAGATTGAACAAGAAAAGATGTTTCAATCTAAATTAGACAAGTTCAAGAATTATACCAGTTTAGATCAATTCAAAAATGAAGCCTTGGAGACAAACAAATTATTGTCTCAACAATCAAATGAATTTTGTCTAAAGATTGCAGAAGCAGAATCTCTGTGTGAGTTAACATCTTCCTTGATAGATGAAGCAATCACTCTTAAAATTGAATTTGATGAAGCTGAAGAAAAGATCTCCGAATTTCTTCTATGGCAAGACTCAGAATCAGGGAGAAAAGAAAATCTTCCCAAGATTATGGAAAGACATAAATAAATTATTTTTGCAGAATGGGAACATCGCTTGATCAAAGCATAAAGGGCCACATCCATAGTTAAAGGAATAATGAACAATGTAACGCAGATGGTGAATGATAACTTATATGCAATCAATTTAATTGCAGATTGTAGCCCCGGCCAATTACCTAGAGTAAAAGAAACTGATCATAGATGGAAACAAGAGATAATTAATAAAAATCAGAAAATTGGCCAATTACAAGAAATATCATGGGATACAATGTGGACTTATCTCATCAAATCACATAGTCAACAAACAATAATTGAATTTCTCTCAAATGCCATTGATTGCATCATTCCCGAATTCTCCGATGCCACATATACAGGGCGGTTGCATTCAAAGCTTAGTCATCCCGAAGAAGTGAAGGAAATGCTTAAAATCTGCCATCTTCGCACATCTATCGCAACAGATGATCAATGAGTCGGTTTTCATCAAGATCACATTTCTGTTTTAGATATTTTTTAATTTAGATAGATTGTAGGAATAGTTTTAGTTATTTTTTGTTAAGTACCTATTTAAACCCCTTTCATGCATTTAGAAAGGGGTCCTGAATATGTAATATTTTTACTTGAAGATTACATTTCTGTACTCCATTGACTCCTATATTTTTATAAAGGATCACATCTGGTGATTCTCTGCGAAATTATCTTTATGAATTGCATTTCTGTATCTTGGGGTTGATTTTACATTGAAGTTTCTGGATTTGAATATCGGATTGCATTTGAAAGTATCGAGATGGATATGGTATTTCTATCTATTCACTGTTAGTTTCTTTTGTTATATGATATTATCTTTTAAATTGCTATTGTTTATGTGTACTTGTTTCACAATATTTCTTTAGACATATCATTTCTGAGTGTGTTAGAAATATTTATCTTTTATAGTATATGCAAGCGATATATTATGATGAATGCAATATGTTATTATAACTCTGCTTAATTTCTTAAACAGAGTTATCTTTATTTGTTACTGCACATTTTAATTAAGCTGTAATACATTTTCATGGTTATTGGTTAATTGAAACAATTTAAAGTTGTATTCACATTTGATGCCCAGGTTAGTTTTAGAGTTATTTCATCAGTATTTAAATTATATTAGATAGTTTTATTTCAGTCATTTAGTCCCATTTTCCCCCATCCAATCATTCCATTACCAACGCATTTGAATTACTAGGAAACTAGTCCTATAAATCCAGTCGGAGCCACCACACCAAATGGAAAAGGAGCTGTCCTAAGGTCCCGACCGGGTGGTTATCCCCCGATGTTTGAAGCAGCGATTTTTGAGGCTTCAACAAGATGATGTCTAGTTAACCAAGTCATTGGGAATGGTGCCAAAATTTACCTATAACACCATCCATTCCATTGAATCCACTCCTCCTCACATTCATCTCGATATGAAATATTTATTATCGCCACCAACAGGTCTTTGACAAACCTAAGGATTTCCCACCCTCTAGGGTTGAACATGATCATAAGATCCCTTTGCTACTAGGTACGCAACCACCAAATGCTCACCTCTATTGATATCCTTTTGCACAAAAGAATGAAATAAAAAACAAATCATCAAGGAACTTCTTGAAGTTGGTGTTATTCATCCGAGCACCAACCCTTAGTCATCTCCAGTGGTCATGGTTTTAAAGAAAGATGGTGAATGGCACATATGTCCAAAATTTAGGGCCCTTAACAAAATCACTATCAAGGACAAATTCCCTATCCTAGTAGTTGATGATCTGCATGGTGCCAAATTTTTTAACAAGCTAGACCTCTATGTTGGAAATACGGAGAGTGGGGTGGGGGGGGGGGGGTGAACCAGTATTTCTCTCAATTAGAGCATTAGTTAATCTTCAATTATTATTAGTGTTTGTACAATGATATCAGTAAACAAAATGAACACAAATGCACACAGTTTTTAAGGCGGAAACCCACTCTAGGACAAAAACCACCTAATTCTTTTCTAATAATTCTTCAATATTCAACTCCAATTGAAAATAAAGCTCCAACTTCCTAGAATCTAGAAAAGCATTCTTCTCCAGCTCCCACTAGATGGATGCTCCAACGCCCGAGATTATTCAATAGTAAACTAAACGGATTCCCCAACACCCAATGAGCTACAACTCACCCTAGCACCACCCTACCACCCTGAAGTTTTCACAGGCTTGAACCTATTGGTGACTTCATGCACTAGCCTAGCACCACCTTACCACCCTATAGAATAATAAAAGAAGAATGGACTCCTGTACCAGGGAAAATGGTCCACTTTACAATAATATAGAATGATGTCGAAGAAGAAGATACACTAGACCATAACCCCAACTATGACACAACCACCTAATGATGATTCTAGACCTCCCGACACTGCCTCTTCAACTCTTGGCAGATAGACACTAGTACAATTTTTACAATAATGTATTTACAATGACTTAGTACAATGATACCTTTACAGTGACTGTATGCCGTGCTGTCTACTTGAAGACTTCACGTGATGAACTTCTTGCTGCTATTCTTCACCTTGATTGCTGCTCTTGTCATGCTACCCTCTACTGCACCTTGCTTTGCTTTGCTGCCCTAGAAAGTCTAGTCCTTTGCATCCCTTGACAACACATGATCTAGATTTTTCTTGCCTTCTAGGAGCTCGATATTGAATATGGTGTATCTCTGTTATTTTAGATCCCCAATATGTGATTTTCGTCCATCCTCTGAGTCTTCTTTCCAATGCCATGGGTCTCACCCAATTTGGATTCTTCAAGAGAGAGTTATGCCCAATCTCTCACAATGCCCTAATTATGGATTGTTTCAGTAGAGCGAACTTGTACGGTGTGCCATGTGTCACAGTTTCTTCATTCGGCTCTGAAATTGACACCGCAAAAACTACAATCTGTGCACTATCTTCCACTTTTTACATAATTCCAATCCAATATTCAGAGAGAGAGTTATGATGATTTTCCCAAGGTCACTTCTTTGAGATGAATTTCAGGAGCCTACAAAAACACCGACTTCCACAAATCATATCTCTGAAAATATTACACACCTTGATCTAAAAATTTTACAACAGCTTCCTCAGGATTTTGGCTTCGCCTCATTTCAGCTTTTTAACCTTCATGGAAAAAAATTTAGAGCGAAAATGCCACGATGGCCTGTTTCAGATAGCGAAATCCCTACATAAGGAGGATATGAGGATCACAATCTATATAAATGCTTAGGTTGAGAGGGGCTTCAACAAGTGAACATGGGAGGGATTTTAGGAGCTTAAAAAGTATTAATTATTGACTTTTCAATGACCCATGCCACAAACCCATGGGGTTTTATCCCACTAACTGGGGTTACAAACTTCAAACATGAATATCTCTCAAACTGTGAAGTATTACGTGGCGTGCCATATATCAACGGAAACATCTCGACAAGTAGAAACCATGAAAATCATTCTTTACCCAGAATATAGTAATTTGGTAGGTCAAAATACCCATGCAATATTTGGGTAGCCCCTAGTGGTGCTTGGGTTGACATCAATGACAACCGTTGATCAAAAATCTCCCCCTTTGGCATTGGTGGCAACACAAGTACTCCCCCTGCGATCATGACACCTCTTCCTACAACATTCTCTCCCCCTTTGACATCAATGGCAAAGGGTAACTCCCCCTGACACAAAAACCATCTTGCGGACCTTTACACACTTCCACTCCCCCTGACACACAACCATCCTGTGGACCTGTACACACTTCCTCTCCCCGTTTATATTCTGAATAAGGAAAATATAATGAGAACTTGGGAGAATCCCAAGCTTCTAGCGAAGATATTCCAATGCTTCATGAGAACTCTCATGATCATTAACACTTCTTGCCCAATCTGCGTATGTAAAGGCATGAATGTAGAAATTATATATAAGATGCTTGCATATATCCAGATTCTCCTAATCTAACAATATTTATCTTCTTGCGAAATACATAATCATTCCACTGCTAATCTTTTGTGGAAATTAAACATTCAATTGCAAACACATGAAGCAATAAAAACGATCACACATAACATAGTTTTTTAACGGGAAATCCTGAAGCTGAAAACCCCAAATATCATATATTATGTATCATGGAGATCATGTAAAAATCTCATACAAAGCTTAGTACATCAAGCTCTCAGAACAATCAATCGTCACACACTAATCAAAATAAATCTGCAAATCCATGCACCGATTTCTTGCCACCTGCTAGCCTTCCTCCACTGCACAATCCTTGCTGAAGAATAGCTCTGAATGAATTCGAATTACCGTTGCCTTGACTATGCAATCCTCATTGGAAACTCCAATGCGTGTGTGGTGCAATCAATGCTTCATTATAGTCACAACAGATAGTCCATCTTGCCCTTTCACCTATCTCTCCAATGGGTCTCCACTGGAACTGCCATGCACTGTAGTTAACTGTTGTATTGTTTAGTTTATTAATGAGTTATTATTTGTGAATTAATTAACTAATTAATTCACTCCACTCTCACTAGTGTATCAGTCAGTTAGACTAGATACAACCAGCTCAACAGAGTTTAACTTCAATAATTGAGTTAAATTGAATAACAACTCCATGAACTACTCTTCCAACCCTGTCATAACTTTGCCACTTCAGTTCTAACCGAGTCCTCCATGCATGAACCACTAGTAAACCCTAGGAATTGTGTAATTCCTTCAGCCCATTGATTTTCCAAATCTGTGCACTGAAATTAAGTGCTCCAAGATAATAAGTTGTTGTTTATTGTCTGATTATTATTAAGAGCTAATAATAATCGACACTTCTATTTTTAGATCGATGATCTATACATAGACTTCGCCCAATATTCTAAAATAGAATTTCATCTATTTATCCAAATTAACCAACCATCCACAAATAACATCCTACAACTTCTGAAATATGATCACCATGTCTAAGAATAGACATAGTCTAAAAATAGACTTGCGCCAAAAATAACCCGCAGGCCCACTTAGTGAAGGCGACTCTTTTCACTAAGCTCATCATCTTGTTGAATCTCAACACTCCCTCTCAACAAGATAGGGATTATCCTTCACCCTGATCCTACCTCTATGGTATTCGAATTTTCTTCTGGTGAGCGCCTTTGTTAGAATATCTGCATCCTGATCTTTCGTAGGAATGTACTGAAGCAACATGATCTTCCACTGCACACAATCTCTAATATGATGATACTGGATATCAATATGTTTAGATCTATCATGAAACACAGGATTAATAAAGATTTTAATGCAACTCTAATTATCACAATGTATCATTGTAGGATCTAAATGTGAACCGAACAAACCAACCAGGATCTTCCCCATCCATGTAGCCTCACATGCAGCTTGACTTGTTGCCATGTATTCTACTTCCGCTGAACTGAGTGCCATGGATCTTTGTTTCCTGCTGTACCAAAAAATTGTTGTAGATCCGATATTGAAAATCCCTCCTGATGTGCTCTTTTTGTCTGTTGGGCTGCCTACCCAATATGCATCTATGAAGCCATGCAACTTCACATCATCCGTCTGTCTGTACCATAAGCCATACTCAGATGTGCCCCTGAGATACCTCAGGACATGCTTGCCTGCCTTCCAAAAGAGCTTGGTAGGCTTAACCATCGCTTGTAAAAGCTAGTTCACCGCATAGCATATGTCTGGTCTTGTATTAACTAAATACAAGAGCGAACCCACCAACTGTCGATAAACAGTGGCATCCACTACCTTTGCCAATGTAGCATCCTCTTTCCTCCAATTTCCTGGAAGAGGAGTGTCGATAGGCTTGCAGCCTTGCATGTGAAACTTCTCAAGTATCTCCCGGGCATACTTGCCTTGAGACACAAACAGTTCACCTTCCCGCTACCATATTTCCAATCCAAGGAAATAATGAAGGAGGCCCAAATCCTTCATCTCAAACTCCTTTGCAAGATCTTCCTTGCATGAGTGTATCAAATGATCATCACCCATTAGTATTAAATCATCAACATAAAGAACAATGATTAAAATCTTACCCTCCACCACAATTTGGTACAGGTTTTCACCCGCCTCACTCTTGGTGAAGCCAAGTCCAGTGAAATAGTTGTCGATCCGTGTGTACCAAGCATGAGGAGCTTGCTTCAGCCCATACAATGCTCTTTTAAGCCTGCACACATGTGACTCGCTGCTGAAGATCTCAAATCCTTCAGGCTTCTCAATTTACACCTCTTCCTCAATTATCCCATTAAGGAACGCAGTCTTCACATCCATATGATGAATTTTCCAACCCATCTGCACTGAGAGAGAAAGGATGGTCCTCATGGAAGAATACCATGCGACATGTGAAAATTTTTCTTCATAATCAATCCCCTCGATCTGTGAGAAGCCCTGAGCAACAAATTTTTCCTTATACTTCTCGACGCTCCCATCAACAACTTGCTTTACCTTGTATATCCATCTTGATCCTACAACTGATTTTCCCACCAGACTTGGAACAGTCTCCCAAGCACTGTTTCTAAGAATGGAGTCATACTCCTCCACCATGGCATTTAACCATGTGGGCTCCTACACTGCTTCTTCAAAATAAGATGGCTCTGTCAAAATACACTTGCTCATAAGAGCCATGTATCCAGTAAATCGGTCAGGTGACTGTCTCTCTCTGCGCTATAATGTAGGGACTCCTACATTCTGTGGCGCATCAAGCTTTAGTCTCTAAGCTTCTGTGGTACGCTTTCTGCCTTGTCTGATGTTTGGTTCTACATGAGTGGACTCCTCCACTCCATGAATCTCCTCCTGTGGCTAATCCACATCTAGAGGCTCATATTTGGGAACAAGAAGTTCCTCCTCTGCATGCAAGTGTAGCTCCCTCTCAAGCGACAACTTAATGGCTTTAACCTCATTGAATTTTATATCCGGTTGCACCACAATCATTCAACTATTTGGAAAATACACACGATAATTATGGGGTGTTTCTGTGTACCCCACAAATATCCCAACTTCTGTAGTCAGCTCCAGCTTCTTCCTGACATCCTTTGTCACATGAATGTAAAAAGATGAGCCAAAAATATTCAAATGAGAAATATCAGGCTTCTTACCAGTAAAATATTCTTTAGGTGTACTCATGCCAATTACTCTATGAGGACAACGGTTTTGCACATAAACCGCGGTGTTGCATGCTTCTGCCCACAAGTGCATCGGTAGGCCCTGGTCATGCAACATTTCTCGTGCAACACCCACGATCGTTCTGTTCTTCCTCTCCGCGACCCCATTCTGTTGTGGGTTATGAGGCGCTATGGGTTCTCTTCAAATTCCTTCTTTGCTACATAAGTCTTTGAATTCATCGGATATGTATTCACCACCATTATCACTCAGTAGAGATTTCACTTGCTTTCTCGACTCCTCCACCAATGCTTTAAACTCACAAAACTTTGAGAATGTTTCGCTCTTCTTCTGCATGAAGAAGATCCAACATCTACGAGAATAATCATAAACAAATATAACATAATACCTGTGTTTTTTTGTTGAAGCAACCGAGAAAGGTCGACACATGTCTGTGTGAATTCTCTCCAGGATCATCGAAGCAAGATTCTCCTTCTCATGAAAGGTGGTCTTCACAAACTTACCCATAGTACATCCGTTGCACTGATCTGACTGCACAAGAGTACCCTTGGGAAGTCTAGTAGAAATCTGCTACAAAATCTTCAAAGCGCCATGGTGAATATGGCCCAATCTCCTGTGCCATAATTCTCCCTCATCCCATATCACTACTTCTTCTGCTTTGCCCACCATTGTAGCACAACCATCTACCTCCAGCTTGTAAATATTCTTAACTCGAATCCCTATCTTCTTGGTTTGACCCGTTGTTTTATTTCAAAGGAAAGCTTTTCCATCACTGAAAACAACATCATAACCTTTGTCTTCCAACATTGCGACCGAGACCAAGTTATTCTTTAGACCTAGAACATGCATAACATCCTTCAACAAGAATGGATTACCAGACTCCCTCTCAAAGGTAATAGTCCCAATTCCGGTCGCACTTTATTGACCATCGTCGCCCATCTCTATATGCATCTGGAGGTCCTTCTCCTCCAAGTCACTAAACAACTCCTTGTCTCCCGTCATATGGAAAGACGCACCACTATCAAGATACCACACCAATCCCATATAGCTTGAAACCAAGCATACGATCAAAGAGAAATCATGTTCAAATTGCGAGGCTAAGGCCTCTCCAGCTCCAGCTCCACTAGCCTTCTTTTTCTTATTCTTCTGTGGGAAGTTAGTGGCGAAATGCCCATGTTCGTGACAGTGAAAACACTTCACTTTGGAAAATTCCTGCTTCTTGCCTTTAGCATCAGATTTTGAAGGAAATTTATTCCCCTTCCATTTCCTTGCTTTGGTAGCCAAAGTGAAATTCTCTTCATATTAATTCTTCGATGAAGAGCCATCCTTGGTACCCTGCCTTATCTCCTCCTGCATAAGATCTGACCAAAGTCGCTCCCATCCCGACAGTTTCCCTCATCCATTGACAGAGTCGTCGTAGCTATGACAGCTCTTCGGAAGCCCAAGGGGATCCAAGATCACCGAGTCTTCATCATCAACAATAATCCCCACACTTCCTAGTTCATCCCTATAGTGGACAAACTTCATGAGATATTTTGGAATACTGTCGCCCTTCTCCATTTTTATTTTTCTGAGCTTGTCTTTCAGCGCCAACTTCCTCTGGTCGCTGCTGCTTTGGAACAAATCTGTCAAAGCCTTCCACGCTAAGAATGGAGTGGCTTTCCCGTGAAGGCTGGACAAAATATGGTCCTTCACACCTTCCAACATAATTCTTCTTGTCTTCACTATCTTATTTTGCCATGCGTCCAGTAACGCAGCATCGCTAGATCCCGGCTTAGGAACATCACTATCGATGAACTCCTTCAGTCCATTATCCTCAAGCACCGCCTCCATCCTATCCTTACAATATATGTAATTCAAGATCACATCAAGGGCATACTCCAATCACAACCCATTGAAAGACATTTCAATGTATACTCAACTTCTGCACCAAGAATTTTTTGTAGCAAATTCGAATTGTCCACCAGCACAAACTCAGCAATTCTTCACAATTGAAATCTTCAAGAATTAACACTCCTCTGATACCATGTAGATATTATATACAATATGCATGTATATATCCATATTCTCCTGATCTAAAAATATTTATCGTCTTGCTAAATACAGAATCCTTCCACTATTAATCTTTTGCGGAAATTAAACATTCAATTGCAAACACATGAGGCAATAAAAACAATCGCACATAACACAGTGGTTTAACGGGAAAGCTTGAAGCTGAAAACCCCAACTATCATATATTATGTGTCATGGAGATCATGTAACAATCTCATACAAAGCTTAGTACATCAAGCTCTCAATACAATCAATCGTCACACACTAATAAGAAGAAATCTGCAAATCCATGCATCGATTTCTTGCCACTTGCTACCCTTCCTCCATTGCGCAATCCCTACTGAAGAATAGCTCTGAATGAATTCGAATTACCCTTGCCTTGACTGCACAATCCTCATTGGCAACTCCAATGTGTGTGTGGTGCAATCAATGCATCACTATAGTCACAACAGATAATCGATCTTGCCCTTTCACTTATCTCTCCACTGGGTCTCCACTTGAACTGCCATGCACTGTAGTTAACTGCTGTATTGTTCAGTTGATTAATGAGTTATTATTTGTGAATTAATTCACTCCACTCTCACTAGCGTATCAGTCAGTTAGACTAGATACAACTAGCTCAGCTGAGTTTAACTCCAATAATTGAGTTAAACTGAATAACAACTCCATGAACTACTCTTCCAACTCTGTCATAACTTTGCCACTTCAGTTCTAACTGAGTCCTCCATGCATGAACCACCAGTAAACCCTAGGAATTGCACAATTCCTTCAGCCCACTGATTTTCCAAATCTGTGCTCTAAAATTAATTTCTCCAAGAGAATAAGTTGTTGTTTATTGTTTGATTATTATTAAGAGCTAATAATAATCGACACTTCTATTTTTAGATCGACGATCTATAAATAGACTTCGCCCAATATTCTAAAAATAGAATTTCATCTATTTTTCAAACTTGACCAACCATCCAAAAATAGCATCCTACAACTTCTGAAATATGATCACCATGTCTAAAAATAGACTTGCGCCAAAAATAGCCTGCAGGCCCACTCAGTGAAGGCGACTCTTTTCACTAAGCTCATCATCTTGTTGAATCTCAACAATGAATAATGAGATTGTTACTCTTGGGATGCCACAAGCCATATTCTGTTGTTCCATTTATATATCGAAGAATTATTTTGATGGAAATAATATGTGATTCTTTTGGTGCTGCTTGGAATCTTGCTACTTGTCCAACTGCTTGCATAACATCTGGCTGAGAGGCTATTACATATAGAAGACTACCAATTATAAATCTGTACAACCTTTGATCCACATCCTTAGATGAGTTGTCTATTCTCAATTTGCAACCTGTTACCATCGGAGTAAGGATGGGTTTGCAATCTTCCATTTTGAATTTATTGAGCATTTCCTTGATTTACTTGGCTTGACATATAACTATTCCTTTCTCTTGCTGAGATATTTGAAGCCCTAAGAAGTATGCCAGCTCACCAAGTAAACACATCTTGAAATCATTTTTCATATTTGTAGCAAACTTCTTACTTAGTCAATCATCATTGCTACCAAATATTATATCATCCTCTTTAGCTATTAGACATGCTTTAGTTGCTTCATCCAGAACATATATGTCATTTGGAGCTCGACTTGTTGTAGCCACAATTTCACCATACCTGCCTTTCCTGATTTCACATTTTGTAGAGTTTAGTAGTATTGTGTGCCCTTGATCACACATTTTCCCAACACTGAGTAGATTGTGATTCATGTTTTCAACCAATAGAAAATTCTTGGCTAGAGCATCTTTGCTTCCGAGAGTGATGGTATCTGATCCTATAACATTTTAAGATCCATCATTTCCAAAGGACACGGTTCCATCCTTCTTCTCTTTCAGAGATACTAATTTCTTTCTATCTCCAGTCATATGCGTTGAGCAACCGCTATCAACATACCACACATCTTTGTTGTTTTGAGCCTTGAGAGCGAGAGCACAATTATTAGTCTTCTTCTTCTTCCATGTTCGTTCGTTCTGTGGCTTCGAAGATTCTTCTAGAGGATTTTCAAGTCTGCAGTCTCTGGCTATGTGTCCAAAGTTTCGACATTTGTAACATTCAATATTATTTCTTAAATGTTCAAATCTATTGATGTTTCGCTGAGCCCTGGAAGGTTTATATTTGACAGATCTCCTGGAATTGTATTGGTTCCTACGGTATGTGCGACATTCTACAACTTTGTGATCAAATTTTCCACATGAATAACAATAGCCATAAAAAATATGTTGGTACCTGGATGGAAATATTCATTGAGGAATTGTCTTCCAAGGCTGTTCTTGCGAATCTTGTCCAATGAAGTCTACATGCATGTCAGATCTCGTAGGTTCATTGTATTTTGTTGTAGAAGATCATGCTTCTTCTTCTTTTTAACCGAGGCCAGTTCTGTCATTGTAAGATCGTTTATTGTTGATGAGTTCTTCCAATTCCCTTGAGCTATTGGCATAGTTTTGGATAGTTTTTCCCTCCTTCACTTCCTTACGCAGCGAGACTACTTCGGCTTCTAATTCTTCCCTTTATTGGTTGCTTTATTCCAACTTCTTTTGAAGTGACTCTTCAATGCATTTGTGTTCTTCAACTTCAATTTTGAGACCTTGAACTTGTTCTTCAAGAGTATTGGAATAGATCTTCTCAGCCTTGAGCTCTTTTATAAGCTTGATTGCTTCCTTTGAAAATTCTTCTAAGGTCAACCCTTCTTCTTCGTTGTTTGATACCTATTGTTTATTGTGCTTGGCCATAAACAATACTCTCTCATTGGCTTCTTCTTCGTTGTCATTGTCTTCATCGGATGATGAGCTATCTTCTTTAGAGAGAAAGTTTCTTTTGGATCCTTGCTTATTGAATTTATTAAATATTTTCTGTCGTTTTGAGTTTCCATCACTTTTGTTCGGACATTTTGATGCGAAATGCCCAACCTCACCATAGCCGAAACATATCAATGGAAGTTTACCTTTGAATTTTCCCTTACCAATTTTTAGTTTTCTCATAAAGTAAGCATATTCTTCATCTGAAAGACCTTCTTCATCATCTCCCTTTTCTTCACACTTACAGGTGCATGTCTTTTCAATTTTTGATTTTTTGTCCTGATTGGTTTTCTTAGATGCAACGAACACAGTTTCTAGATACGAAGTACCCTCTTCTTTATCAAGTCTCATTTCATATGCTATGAGAACTCCATGTAATTCATCTTTGCTGAGTTTGGCCAGATTTGCACTGTATTCTAAGACCGATACCTTTGGGTTGAATCTCCCTGGTAATATTTTAAGAATATTTCTTATAATAGTCTTCTCGTCAACTGGCTCTCCCAATCCTTCCAGAGTAATGGTTATTCATCAACATATTGGAAGTATGCAACAATGTTACAATCTTCTTTCATTCTGAGCTGCTTAAATTTTTCTCTATAGATTTGAAGCTTTGCTTCTTTGACATTTGAGTCACCTGCATATATATTCTCAAGCTTGTCCCATACATTTTTGGCGGTTTTACAATGCAACACCTTATGATAAGCAGATTCAATAAGTCCACTGATAATAATATTCTTTGCTTTTGCATCATTTACCAAATTCTTCTTACCTTGTTCATCCGTGGTTGATGTAAATCCATTTTGAATAGTGTCCCATACTTCATAACCTTGCGCCAAGAGATATACCTCCATTCTTCCTTTCCAGAGTGCATAATTATTTTCATTGAATAGAGGTACACCATTCTTGGAATGATCCATGACCTCCTTCCAGCTGTTAAACTGCTATTGAAGGAACCAAGCTCCGATACCAATTGTTGGAAATACTGAGAGGGGTGAGGGGTGAATCAATATTTCTTTTAATTAGAGCATTAGTTAATCTTCAATTATTATCAGTGTTTGTACAATGATAGCAGTAAAAAAAAGGAACACAAATGCACACAATTTTTAAGGTGGAAACCCACTTTGGGACAAAAACCACCTAATGCTTTTCTAATAATTCTTTAATATTCAACTCCAATTGAAAATAAAGCTCCAAATTCCTAGAATCTAGAAAATCATTCTTCTCCAGCTCCCACTGGATGGACGCTCCAACGCCCGAGATTCTTCAGTAGTCAACTGAATGGATGCCCCAACACCCAATGAGATAAAAATCACCCTAGCACCACCCTACCACCCTGAAGTTTTCACAGGCTTGAACCTATTGGTCACTTCATGCACCAGCCTAGCACCACCCTACTGTTATGCGGATAAATCCTTCTTGCGGACAAGAAATATCTCCCTAATATCCTAAGGATATCTAGAAACAAAAAACCAAATGCAAACCATTTTCTCTAGATCATTTGTGATTCAGAATTATTAATTAACAAAGTACGAGGGCATGCCCCTACATGAAGTCCAACGCTTGCTGAAATCTTCTATCTAGTCGCTCCAAAAGAGTTCACTTCAACATTTGAAACCTGCAATGAAAGATAGATAAAAGGATTAAAAGCACTTGCAAGATATAATAATTCATAAAACACTAATCTATCTCAGTGATCAAGGAATCCAAGAATTAAATTACTCAAATAAATACATGAACAATTTAATGAGAAAATAGAATCAATTTGTATTATCTTGTATAATAAGAAGTAACCTTACAACCTTTCGCCTTGATGTTATACAGGTTCTTCTGGGGTCCTGAACAATCGTTATCTCTCGGTTTGACAAGCCTTATCCTCTCTGAACTAGCATGAAACTATGGATATGAGTATGTGATCATTCTCATACCAATGATGCCAAGTATAGAGAGTATGATTTCTTCAGCAATTCTCCTAAAAAAATATTAAGTTCTAAGTACCCTTGAGACTGAAACATGAGTTCAATTTATAGGAAAATAGAGGTGGTTTCAGTTCCATAAAGAGGGGAATAAATTCCTTTCATGAAGGTATTTGAGTTGCAAATACCAAGGGATAAACTCCATTAATGAAGGGATAGAAGTCCATGAATGAAGAGATGAAACTCGACTGGATTATGCTTCTAGAAGGCTCCAGTTGGGAGAATATTCGACCAGCTGGGCTTCTAGAACTTAATTTTTCTTTTATTTTACCTTTTACAGGGGTCCGCGGGTTTAATAAGCAGAACGTGCGGGATGTGCCGCAGATTATAGAGAAAAATGTTGTGGGTCCGTAGATAAGGGCTAGTAAAAGTGCATAGTTGGGATTTTTAGGGTTTTAATGAGCTTTTCTCCAATTGCAAGATTTGGTTTAGGAACATTGGGGTTTTTGAATTCTAAGGAAGCATAATATAGGTGATGATGAACCCATATAAACAGTTAAATGTCATGGTGATAAAATAACGTGTAACAGATTTCCCCTTAAAGTGTGAAGTCTAAGGTAGTTTCGAAGAGTGAGGTGCTTTATCTTTCCGAGGATTGGATTGCGGACGTACCAGTTGAAAGCCTGTAAAAACATTCAATGAAAACATATATATGTATATCATCGCTGAGGTAGGAATTCCCATACTTAGATCAAAACTAACTACATGTTATGGTAGATAAATTATTTTAAAATTACATCAATGGTAGACACAACATGGACGCAGCCATCTGTCATAAGTAGTCTATTATATCATGAATAACAAAACTCCTTGCAGTTTGGATGGTGGAAACTAGATCCAGGGTCTCGATTTCCGCTTCCTGAACTAGTGCGATTATATCCATGCGATTGATTGTGTTGAAGTCGAACATGGTAGAAACCACTTGATTACCATTCAATGATGTGAACTGTTAACAAGTGTGAGAGAAACCTCCAATAATGACAATGGTTCTCAAAGTACTCAGTACAATCCATGAAGTGTGAATGAATGATTTGCAGTCGAACACTTCACAAAATCATTCTATCGAAGGTCAATGATGCAACTTGTCGTCAAAGGCGAGAAATATGCCATTAGGGCATGCAGATCCCAAGGTACTGATATGATTCTAGATCAATTTCTAAATGATGAGCTGTCGTCGATAGAAAGCGACCTGTCATAGGAAAGCCTATGACAAAAAACCATTAGATCAATTTTTGAAGAAATTTTTAGCAAGGACTGACTTAGGGATGGTCAACGTGAATGGAGACAAATGTTTTCAAAGAATGGTTTTATTTGAACTATTCTATTGAACACATAATTACACTGCAGATGGTTTGGTGATAATTGACCTAAAGCTAATACCCAGAAACTGGCTGAAGACTTTTAATGTGGTTTGTTTAACTTTTATACAAAGGATTTTCCCAACCCAAGTACAAGTGTGACAAAAAATGTCATGTTCAAGAGTGGTATACTGCTTTTCAAAACAAGGTTGAAAACTGGATTCATTTTCTCTCTCCCCCCCCCACCATTTCTGGCAAGTACCTCTTTATTTTTGACAAGCTTGAGGAGGATAACATTTACTTGTTGTGTAAGCTCATCCTTCGGATGAGTCCAAATTAGTATTAAAATTTAACCCTAAGAAGGAGTGGTTCGTTTCTGCTTGTAATTGACAGGTCCTTTACTATTAAGTTTTAATGAGTCCAATATAGGAGAAACTCGGTGTTTTTGAATTTTAGGGAGTCAGAAGAAAAACATAAGAAAACTCCATGGTTGTTCTTTTTCGTAAATTTAGTCTCTCAAGCCCCAAAACGGATAAAATAATACAAGAGAGAACTCTATTGACCATGATTAGTCAACTATACCTTTTGCGTAAATAACCCATTTCAGGCCGGAAAAAGGGTAAACTTATACTGAAGGGACGACTGATTATTTCCTTTAACGAGTTCGAATAGTCAAGTACTCAGCGATATTTTCATATTTAGAGAGTCTGAAAATCGCTTAAAATAGAACTCCAGGGTTTTGCTTTTTCATAATTTTTCAAGAGCCCGAAAAAGTGATAAAAATGTACTCATCACCAAAATAATTCGTATCACTAAAAAAATCGGTGTTCTAAAACTCGAAGGATTAAACATACTTGTTTCCAATAAGTAAAAACATTTAAAAATTTACTTTTTAAAATGGAAAATAAATAAAATAAAATATTTTATTCATTCAAAAAATCTTATAAAAAGGAGTTTAACAAAGTCATTTTCACCTTTTGTCTTCAGAGTTGTAATTTGAGAGCTTTTGGTAGAAAACGTTATGGAGGATATAACGGAAGAACCGACCGCTCAAATCGAAAATCGTCAGAACCAGGTAATCCACAACACTCTTCTCTTCATTTTAATCCAATTAAATTCTATTTTTAGGCTTTAAAATCATTTTTTGAGGAGAAAATATGCTCAAAATTCCACCCTCGGGGGCCCGCGGGTCATGATAGAAGAAGACCAAAGAGGATCACAATCCCTACATAAGGAGGATATGAGGATCACAATTTATATAAATGATTAGGTTGAGAGGGGCTTCAACATGTGAACGTGGGAGGGATTGTAGGAGCTTAAAAAATTACTAATTATTGATTTTTCAATGACCCATGCCACAACCCCAAGGGGTTTTAGCCCACTAACTGTGGTTACAAAATTCAAACATGAATATCTCTCAAACCGTGAAGAATTATGTGGCGTGCCATACATCAATATAAACATATCGACAATTAGAAACCATCAAAAGCATTCTTGACCCAGAATATAGTAATTTTGTAGGTCAAAATTCCCATGCAATATTAGGGTAGCCCTTGGTGCTGCTTGGGTTGACATCAATGACAACTGCTGATCAACACTCTACTCGGGCTATCACCAAATAAATATGTTGGAAGTTGACATTCCTAAGATAACCTTATGAACTCATGAAGGCCATTATGAATTCCTATTCATGCCATTTGGTATTTGTAATACCCCATCCATTTTGTAGAGCCTCATGAACCACATTCTGAAACAATATCTTAGAAAATTTGTCCTAGTATTTTTTGATGACATTCTCATCTACAACATAACATGGGACACTCACCTTCAACAGGTTGACTAGGTATTGCAACTGCTCCAAGATAATAAACTATCTGTCAAAGTATCTAAGTGTTCTTTTGGCATGGAAGAAGTATAGTATTTGGGACATTGTGGGACGTGAAGGAGTGAGGGTTGATCTGAAAAAGATTCAGGAAATGCAAGATTGGCCCCAAAAAAAAACCTTGAATTTTTTGACGGGATTCTTGGGTCTCACTAACTACTATCACAATTTTTTCCACAATTATGGATGCATTTCCCGACCCCTCACTAATCTTCTCAAGAAAAAATAATTTCTCTAGACTAACGCAACTGGCAGAAAAATTGGGATGGAAAATCCTCACTAAAAATAATCTGTGGACCAGGGTTGTCACTCATAAATATATTCACCCACTTTAACCACTTGATTGGATCAAGAATGGCCCATGGCACAGATCCAACATTTCTACAATCTAGAAGGCCATCCTAAACTCAATTGAACCCATAAGAAATGGACTTGCCTGGCAGGTGGGCTCTGGTAGACAGTTCTGCATTGAAAGTGATCCATGGTTTGGTTGTGATAATGCGCATATCCTCCCACCATAACTTATCAAAGACCTGGACAATTCTGGAATTCATACTCTACACCAAGTGTCAGATCATAATAACACAACTATTTTTTCACAAGGCTGATTGACCCTCTATGAATTACACATTCATCAGTAAGGGGAGGATGCCTGGACTCACTGCCTTGCTGCACTATCGTAATCACATGTTATAATCACAAATATAGAGGACAATATCATATGGGTGATCTCCAAACATGGAAAATATACTCCAAAGGAGGGCTATCTTCAAATTTATGAAACTCACCGACCATTGGTACAATGTTAATGGTGGAGTACACTTTGGAAATGCAAGTGCCCTGCTAAAGTTAAACTTCTAATGTGGTGTATACTCTTAAATAAAATACCCAAAGGGGCACACCTACAACTGCACTCTCACATTGGACCTACCAGATGTACACTGTGCAAGATGGCAGAGGAAGACACCGAACATCAATTTCTAACCCGCCCCGTCACCCAAGCCCTATGGACACATATCCTAAGAGCACACAACCTTAACATGAGATGGGATGGTCTCACAATTCTCTTGGCCTAGGATTTCTGGTGGCAATCCTCCAACCCCCACAAACTCTGAAACCTTTCCACATTAATTTGCTGGGGGGTTTGAATCGCCTGCAATCGTGCCATCTTCCAAGATATCCATCCTTCTTGGAACACCACTACTTCTCACACTAGTACATTTGGGGGAAATTCCAACACTTGGTTCCAACGCTTTTGACCAAATGTCGGAAATTTCCCCAAATTTTTTCAATCCCTCCCGAAACCGTCGCTATATCGACGTTTAGAGAAAAGTTTCGCAATAACGACACTTAGACAAAGTGTCACAATTGCAACGTTTTGAGGAAGACGTCGCAATTACGACACTATGCTCCAAAGCATCGCTATTGCGACGGCTACCTCCAAACGTCGCAAGTGCGACACAATGTCTAAGTGTCGCAATTGTGACGTTTGGAGGCATCCGTCGCAATAGCGACGCTTTGTCCGCCGTCGATATAACGACACTTATATGCGCGCTACATAAAAATACGACACTTATATGCGCACTACATAAAAATGATTTTATTAAAAACTACATTAACTTCTGATATCATGCACGCATTCGCCCTCTACTCTTGTAGAACAGCATTCGCCCTCAGCGTTCGCCCCTCTCGCCCCCGTGTACCCCCGCCCTCTGCGTGCACGCATTCGCCGCATGCGCCCTTAGCTCTTGCTGCAACAACATTCGCCCCCGCCCTCTTGCAGAACAACATTCGCCCGCCTGCGTGCACGCGCATTCGCCCCCGCATTCGCCCTCTCGCCCGCGAACAACATTTGCCCTCGCATTCGCCCTCTCTCGCTCTCGTAGAACATCATTCGCCCGCATTCGCCCGAGCTCTGCGCAGCAACATTCGCCCTCGCATTCGCCCGAGCTCTTGCGTGTCAGCATTCGCCCGCATTCGCCCTCGCCGTTCGCCCCTAAGCTCTTGCAACATTCACCTCGCCTCTTGAAGAACAACATTCGCCCTCAGCTCTTGCAAAATGGTAAGTTCTTACTGCAGGCCCTTCCTCCTATAGTAGGGTTGACTCTATTTGGGTTTTTTTGGTCAATTCCATTGGATTGTGTTAGGCTGTAGGGTTCTCTCTAGATGTTTTCCAATGTTCTTTCGGATGAGTTTAAAAGAGGATTTGTAAGATGTGTTTGTGCTTGCATGAATTTGACTCCACCAGTTTCATGAAGTTTCAGCTATGGATTTTATTTTGACAGACTCATCCATCTCAACACCCAGTAACGAATTTCCCTTGGTCTGATCTATATTGAAGGTGAAGTGCAAAGCGGTAGAGAATGGGAGATCGAAAGTCATCAACTTTATGACAAGGGTAGTACTCCAGATCGAAAGTGATGAGCTTTAGTTCTCCAGATTTGGGGATTTTCTGATGACATACCCAAGGTCACATCCATACAACCATACCAAGGTCAATGTTGAGATCATTCTCATATAGATATAGGTCACTGATATATAGGGTTAATATCATCATCACTATCCATGGAAACCAAATGGTTACAAAATCTGTGATTGTGGTTGGCTCATTTAATAATTATTACCCATTTATAGTAGAGCACAGAAACACTAAATATGGCCCGAGCAGAGCCTTTACAACAGGCAATGGAATTGCAGCTGCTTCATCAATAACCAATAGCTCCACTTGAGAAAAATTTTCATAATATTGGGGTTGGATATACTACAGAGCAAACAATTGTAGTTATCATTCGTGCTCCAATATATTAATATACTTTTTACATTGAACTGAAGAAAGGGAAACAAGCAAATGCTAGCCATCATACATTGCTTTGACATAAGAGTTTTGAGTGACATACTTGAAAAAAAACTCATCCACTGATATTTATAATCATTTGAGTTATTCAAGTTAAACACAATGTCAAGAATCAAGATTCAATACCCTCTATTATCTTCATCACCCAATACAAGATTTAAATTTTTCCCAAAGAAACACTTATTAATTTGGCAGCCATTATTTCTCCCTGCTTTAAAAACCCTACATTTAAATGAAAACAAGCATTGCATATCAACTACAAAAATCTATTAGTGTTCAAATGTACATGTGTGCATCACTTGTGTAGGGTATTCCTTTTCCACTTTCACATTATCCAAGAATGTGTGCAGTATAGTTCATTTTTTTTGTGATTTAGATTATCTTGAAAAAGGAAAGGTAAATTATTTCCCATGGAAAAAGAAGGTTTTCCCTTTTTACTACTAGAAATGGTACAACAAAGTTCCATTTCTACCCGAAAATCCTATGAAACGGGAACCAAATAAAGGCCATGTCCTCAATGGACATCATTTGGCTTTGAAAATGGCCATTGCACTGTGTTGTTTCTTATATTACATCACGATAGTTTCTTAGGTCATTTATTGTTTCTTGAGATGAAAAACAACCAAAGAAATTGTGAAGATCCTTTCAAGAAATAAATGACCATTTCTCAATCATATCTCAACTATTTTTTATTTTATTCGGTGGTTGCTTACTTTGAGAGAAATTTGACACTTTTATAAGGAATATAACATAAAAACACAAAATGGGAAGGAATTGATGAGGTAGATGACCTTTGGTTGTTGTCAATTAAGAATTGATAATACACGATGCATGTTCTGTACTACAAACTAGATTCCTTCCTGGAGTTAGGACACAGAGTATTGAATCAAAGTTGTAGTTCCTAACTTCTTGTATTGGTTCATCAATCTTGAAATTCAGACATTGCATGTCTTCATTGCTTCATGTTTGAATAATTTGCATCATATCGTACAATAGGAAATTATGAATTATGATTATTATTACTTTATGGATCTGTTAAGTTACTTTTAAGTTTTCATGGTTTAGTGTGAAATTATTCTAGTGTGCCCCTAGGCCCAGGTGAAGGAATGCCAAGGACTGAGAACCCTAGTTTTTAAACGGTATTCTTTCTTATACCCAAAAACCCCTCAACATCACTTTTTATTAGTTCTTAACAATAGTGTTGTAAACAATTTGAGAATTGATATAGCAAAATCTCGCACTTCTCAAGATAAAGTCCTAAAGCTAAAGTGTGATACCATGTGTAATTCAATAGCCCCGTTGTCACCTCACCAACCTCTTTTCACTTTGGGCTAGCTCTCCTCCAACTCAAGGGGGGTTCTCCCTAGTAGATGTTGGGGATCTAATGTCCCAACCAAACCAAGTCAAGAGCCCCCTAACTCTCTATGTTTGCTGCTATCAATCAAAATATTGAACAATAGGGTCAGACATGCATCCTGAAGATAAAATTGCCAAGGTATTTTTGGGTAATTTCAAAGGGAAAGTCCCCAAACACATATAATCAAGGAATTATAACGTGATTTCAAACATTAAATATCAAAAAAATCGTTTAAAGGATATTGAAAGGAAAAAGGTGATGGAAGATAGAAAGTGCCTTACTTAAATGCTCTAAGGATTTTTCAATAATTGCTCCAAAAGCTTCACTTCAAGGCCCTTCAAGATCGTCTCCAACAATGCTATACCATCAGCTTCAACAATGTTGCTCCAAAAATGTCCTCAAGGTCTTCACAACAAGTTTACTAGAAGTTGCTCCAACAATATATTCAAAAAGGTCTTCATTGTCAACTCGTCTCTTGTTTGGGTGCCTTAATGTGCAATGACATGTTTCCAGGACTGAATTCAATGCAAGGCATATTTGAAACTCTAACTCTGTCTTTCGATGTCTTATTAGAAATTATTTCAGTTTTCATTTTGTGTTTTCAAGTTAGATATTGTTTTCAAGTTTTTACATTTATAATTTTATTGCAATGTGGCAGACTGATCAGAGCAGTGCAGGAACAACCCCGAGACAGGATGATCGCGGAAAGAGGCTAGCGGAAGAACATGTAAAGTGCCAGCATTGCTCTATCTTCAGGTATTTTAGTTATTTACATAATTGAAATAATATTAATTTTGTTCAAATATGTAGACACCTAGCCATGGTACGCCTGATGATTCCCTCTTTGAGGAAGATCTTTCTTCATCCCTATCTCCAGTGTTCTTGTTGCAAAAAAAGGCACGAGATGCAAGGTCGGAATTTAATACTTTGATAGACGCGCCTCAAACACCTGAAACAGAAGAGAGGATACAACATCTTATGAGGCAGCTAGAAAGATATCAGGTAATAATAAAAAGTCAAAAGGATATTTTTTTTGTTCTGCATGAGATGAATTGTGATAGTTTGATTTTAATTTTTACATTGACTAAACTAACAAAAAGTTCTTTTGTATGTAGCATTTTCTGGCACTTGTTGAACCCATTGTTGGTGTAGTGGGACACAAGGGCAAGAGATTGCCCAACAACCCTCTCGTACACCTTCTACTCCTTTAGGTGCTAGCCAAGAAACACACCCTGCCCAAGCAGACACCCAGCCAACTGCTGAACGTGTTGGCAATGATGAGGCTGATATGGCCAACTACATTATTGCGTTTCTTGGAGCTACACGTGTCAGCTCCACAGGGACCATTAATGGCACGTTGTTGGTGAACAATGAAGGTGTCCCTATAAAGCACGTACAACTCCCAGGTAAATTTTAATATTTTAACTATTTCATGTACTCTATCTAAAACATATTTATCATGATTTTTATTTTTAAATTAATGATAATATCCTCTTTCTTTTTATTTTTATTTATTTTTATTTTTTTATTTTTATTTTGTGTAGCAAAAAATGAGTTCTACAGGTTTTTGGAGAGCCATGCATTGGTAATTTTTGGCCCAACCATACGCACAGGGTGGAATTCCCAGAATTTCAACCTGAAAAAAGAACTTATAGATTATCTAGAAGCCCTTTTTGGGGTCGGCACATTTGACAGAACAATGGTGGCTCGGGTAGCCAGCAAATATTTGAAATATACCAGGGACACCTATAGGACGCAATTGAAATTTAACCCTAGATACGAGCGATCTCAGGTTCAGTGAGTGGAGAGCACTCATCCATGGCAGAAAAGAGAGAAAAGAATTAAAAGAAAGAAAGGGAAAAATTCCAATTTGGACCCTTAAAGGTAAATTACAACTTTAATTCAATAGCTTTAATTTTCTCTATGTCTAAAATAAAAGTGTGCTAAATCATATACGACTTCTAATCTTTTGATGCTAGAGTTTCGACACCTCCAAAACCAAATCTAGAGATGAGAAAAAAGACATCACAAGCTAGGCCAGGGCGGCTACTTGAAATTAGCCGCAATAATTGTAATTAAGTAGCTAAACATCTTATAATTAATTGTATCGCCTTCCAACGTTTTTGTAATCCTATCAAATATGATTAAAAATACACAATCATAAGTAATGTAGGGTGATGACTTCGGAACAAAAACTACAGAGGAAGATAAAAATATCGCTTTCCATTTCGGCTATCAAGCCGTAGTTGAACATCGCAGGAGCTTGGGGCAGGTCCCAAGATCCAGAATGCTTGATAAAGTAAAACATTAACCTTTCAATATGTTTGTTTTCGTCCATAAATTTAATGTCTAACAACTTTGTTTAAATCAGGGGAGCAACACTACCGATGAGGCAAATAACCCAGTTTTAGAGCCAGATGTAGATGATCCTCACGTGCAACCTGATCATTGTAGTAGGGACCAGGCCGACAATGCTACTATCAGTGAGGGCCGTGACGGTAATTAATTTCCACTTATAATTTTTTCTATTTATACCTTGATGGTTGTCCTTATAACGTTTTTTGTTTAAATGACAGAGAATGTTTCCCTTGAGGATCTTACCACCAGAGAGGAAGACAGGGCAACAGTCCCAACGGCGACAACTGGTGCACCAGATAAATAATCTCATTGCAATTTTTTTTATTAATATTACCGAACTAGTTCAATGATATTTAAAAACTGACAATTAAAATTTAATATTATCTGTTTTTGTAGGCGATGCCCCGTCACTGGATGAGACCGGACATCGTGACTACGCAACTAGGTCAGCAGTGCGGGTCGAAAGGCACGAAACAGGAGCAGAGCATGATGATATTGATGATGTAATTAGGAGCTTTAGAAATAGGAAGAAGAAAAAGAAAATTCGATAATGTAAAATATTTTATTATTATAAGACAAACGTTACCATACTTGGAACGTTTTTTGCGTTATATAAAAAACTCATTTATCATACTATTTTTATGTCAAGCATTAATTGCAATGTTTCCTTGCGTACTTTTTTTTGAATTGTTTTTTTACTAGTTATTGAATATTTTTTTTTATGCTCATGAAAGTAAAAATTGAAATATAGATTGGGTATTGGGGAATTGAGAGTGATGTGAGGAGGGGGGAGGGGCCATAATAGCTTCCACCTTCACGTGGTTGGCCCTGTTTAGTAGAGAATAATTTATTGGAGCGATTTAATCTTGGAGCAAACCTCCCTTGATCCAGCGTAGCAACAAAAAAGTCACTGTTGACTTAGTTGCTACTCTTTCATATCGTGGGAGGCTTGTTCCAAGTTCATGCGACTTGAATAAATTGTTCTTGAAACGAAGAGGAGCTTATTCAGGTATGTTTTGACATTTTCAACATATGTTATAACATTATCATAAGAATGCATCTTAGAGTAAAAAATACGACATCAATTACTTGTATTTACTGTATAGATAATGATGGATTTTGATTGACTTGGCAGTGCAGGTACAAATCCTCTTGCATCATGAGCAATACAACTTGTCAACCAGGGTCATGTCCAGGATATTTTTGCTTGTGCGCTTGACCAAGTTTGTAATGTCACATTTTGTAAGTTCCTTTACAGTTCATAATTCAATATGAAGCTTGTTCATGATTATTATCTAGGTTTTTTGTATGTGTTTTTTCATCTATTTGATTGGAAGCAACTCTGCATGTTTCCTGTTGTTCACTATGATTTCTCCCATTACCACTCCCAGGATGAATCCGAATATATTGTTACATAGGTTACTTTATTGTACTATGATTTCTCCATTTACGATTTCATAGGTTACGTCATGTAAAGTTGTCAATCTCAGGTTGGTGATGAGCTTTAGTTCTCCAGATTTGGGGCTTTTCTGATATTTTCTCCCGCATGTCATTCCTGAATCACCTCATTGTTTGAGCATGCCAATTGTCTACCACTTGTACCAATTGGCACATGTCAATCTCTGAGTGGTGCCACATTTCACCTATTTTCGGCCCACTTGACCACCTGAAAAAATCAAATCCACACGCCATGTGTCTTTATCATGGAGTGCCACTTGTCCTAGATATTTAGGCTGATAGGCCTTCTGTTATGAAAGAGATCAATTTTTTTCGTCAACACTTCTTATCTAGGCACGATACCTGTTACTTGTTTAATCTGATGGTCACAGTCTCTCGGGTTACCTTCTAGGTTTGACATACCACTGGTTTCTGGTATATTTCCATGGAATCGGTCTGAAAATACCAGCAACAATCCACACACCTGCAACCGTCGACAGACCTGCCATTTTAGTAGTTGCATTTCCGCAACCGCCAATACACCTGTCGTTTTAGTTGCTGCATTTTGGCAACTGCCAATACACCTGCCATTTCATTCTCCTGGACTCTGTGTATGCATATTTTTCATATAATTTTATCACGAAGCTGGCTGCAGTGATTTGACATGCCTTTGAATATTTTTGCGGGTTAGAAGACATTTCAGGTCAGAGCTATTGAATAGACTTGATGAGATAGTTGTATTTGATCCTCTTTCTCGTGATGAGCTCAGAAAATTTGCTAGACTACATATGAAAGATGTAGCGATTCGTCTTGCAGAGAGAGGTGTTGCTTTAGGGGTTACAGATGCTGCTCGATCTGGATCTTGTTCTTCAGGAAGCCTATGATCCTTTAAGTAATCACTTTGTTTTTCTTTGTTTCTTATTCAGAGTCTATCTTGCCAGGGGATGTGCCCGTTATGGTTTTTTATGAGACTGTTGTCAATTTCATCACTATCCCTCATAATATGTTTGATTGTGTTTATAAATAATAAACAATTATTACACCAAACAATAAAAAATTAACTGTACTATGAGTAATATGATATCTTGAAATAATTCTCATTATAATTTCATAACCTCTTCTCTCACTTGGTGTTGTCTATATCACTAAGTGTCTCTTCTTTAAAATTATAGTTACAACAGACAATGAACAATCAACTGCACTGTGAGTGATATCTTGTAATAATTCTTATTATAATTTCCTAACCTCTACTCTCACTAGGTGTATCTATTTTAAAATTATAGTTTCAATGGTATATAAATTGTTATCTTAAAATTATAGCTTTGATGGTGATACCTTGTGATTGATAATGCAGTTTGAAGCAGCTTTGGCTTTGACTAATATAGTCTCAGGAACCTCTGAGAATACAAAGGTTGTGATTGATTACGTGGCACTGCTTATATTTGTGGAACTTCTTAACTCTGGGAATGATAATGTTCTAGAACAGGTAGCACGTTTATTTTAGAGGCATAAAATTATTCTTCCCAACTATCTTTATATGTTTGTAATTTTGGAATTTGATTTAAAAAACTAGTACCCAACTTTGAGTTCAACTGGTGTTCGTGTAAGGCTGTTTGGGCTTTGGGAAATATTGCTGGAGACTCTACAACATTTAGGGATATTGCCCTTAGTCATGGAGCTCTGAGGCAGGTGATTTCCCAGTTGAATGATACTGCCAGAATTTCAATGATAAGAAATGCTACATGGGCTTTGTCAAATTTTTGCCGTGACGTAAACCCCAACCACTATTCGAACAGGTAAGAAGAATACATTTTCTGCCTCTTCTTCTTAGTTCGCAGATACTGTGGATATTTTTTATAGATCTTGGTGCTTGGTAGATTTGGACGTAATATGGACCTAGGCGCTTGTTCATTACAATGACTCTGTCATCAGGTTTTAGAAAATGCTCAGAAATTTGGGTTTCACAAGGGGATTACCCTGGCTTGCAATTATCGATTATCAATCACATTTAAAAAAAGTATTTCGTAGCATTGCTGAGCTCTTTGTAGGTGAATTTCCAAGGCAATTTCACAATATCTGAACTAAATTTGTCTGTCCTTTTCAATACTCTACACTTGTAACAGAACCAGAAAAACAATCTAGTGGCCAATGCAACAACAACAACACCTCCTGTTGCAATGCCTGCAATTCACCCTCTCTGCATGCATGAATGACTATGACACGCTCTTTTGTGAACAGGTACTGGAGTTGAAGGTACTGGTTTCGAATAGGATCGTGAAATTCAACATCCAAAATAGTATCAAATTCCACTGCAATAGTATTCCCCGGCGAGGGAAACAGTTCATTGAGACCTATTGGACTCATCAACCCCAAATAGCCTCCAGGGCTACCCAGAGTGTGATCATATTTGTTGCTGAGTATATATATATTTTTTTCAGTGAGAGTTTAGGGTTTCTCTAACATAGCTTCAGAAATCCGATTCAGTGCCTGCTTGAATATCGTCACATAATAATCATGGTTTGGGTTGATGAGCATGCTCTGAATGGTTGGTTGATTCATAAGAACCACCCATATAGTCATCTTGAGATATTTCAGAAGTTTTCTCGGGTTTCCTTTTTCACCGTTTCTAGTGGGTGGGATGGTGTGGGGTGATCCATCAATATTGGTGCTCTTGTAGTAGGGAATTTTTTTTTGGGGATATAAAGGAGAATTTGATGTATATATCCCATTGGATGCATTCATAGATGGGCACGAGAGGTCAAGAATTTAAATTAAAAATATGCAACCTCTAGCATGGCAACCTGAAGGCCGCGAGAGACACTAGTTAAAGATTGTTTTGTGTTGGCCTTAATATAGTCGTGATTTCTTTCTATTATCTTAATGCAAATATATAGTACGGTCTCATTAAAATGAGGATTGTGGTTGTATTTCTCTTTGGTTGTATCTCTCTTAATGCTCCAGAAGTTGCCAAAAGTTGCGATAGTTGTTTGGTTTTCTTGTTACAACTTAAAAGTTGTTTTTAGCAATGGGAGTCATGTTTTTTAAGGTTCATACTAATATGAAGATCTTGTAATTATATATTCAGGATAAGAAAATATGGCCTCTGATTTGGGCAGTATGACAACAATTGCCACATCTACCTCATTGGGTAACAATGGAAAGGGGAAGAATTTGGGTGCAATGTTTGATAATTATGGCAGACAATTGTCTTCTCTTTCAGTTTTTTCACCCATTTCCTTTAATCTCTCAAGAAGAAGAGGGACTCTGATATTACGCGACAGAGAGAAGGTAGTTAATACAAGAGCTATGGAAAAGGAGTTGTACTTCAACAAGGATGGCTCAGTGACAAAAAAATTGCAGGTCAGAGAAAAAATTATGTTTAAAGGAAGGTCACCTACACGTGAAACTTCACTGTGGTGGATCTTTCCTTGTCCACTTATATTCGATTTTAATGTGTTATTTTAATTTTTCATGGAGGGTTGTTTTGGCATATGGTTTGGCATTCAATTGCACACTTACTAAAAGCATTTTCAATTTGTCTTGCAGGCGGTGTGAACAAACTTGCTGATCTTGTTGGAGTCACACTTGGGGCGAAGGGAAAATGTTGTCTTGGAGAGCAAGCATGGTTCTCCAAAAATAGTTAATGATGGTGTGACAGTAGCTAAGGAGGTAATTTGTAGATGTGTGCTCTGGTTTTATTTTTAACGTTGTATTAGTTCCCCCTCTTAAATGTCTTAGATTTGGTAGGCATAATTTTAAAACTCAAAGGTGAAAGGAAACATATTTGTTACCCAGTGGTCTACTTGGCCTATGGACTAGCCACATTAGAGTAATGCATAAATCTTTTCACAACAATAAAAGTAAAGGGTTATGGCTGAGTCAAATTTTATTGTTATTGACAGTGTAATGAAATGTATCTCAATGCTATGGTTTTGGCCTTTTTATTGGTTGAATTAGAGGACCCAGTTGAAAATATTGGGGCCAAGTTGGTAAGGCAAGCTGCGGCAAAGACAAATGATTTAGTTGGGGATGGAACCACAACATCTGTTGTTCTTGCACATGGTTTAATAAGTGAGGGTGTAAAGGTAACTTTTTATCGATAGTACTGGATTAAGATCATCTATTCATTTTTGTAGGGTCTTATGGTGTTTGGTTTTTTAGTTTTGGGTTGGGCTTATTGAGTCTAAGATAGTTTTTGAGTGAAAAATTTGCTATCAGGTATTAAAAAGTTTTGGTTCTTTTGTCAAAATTTATGAGCTTGTTAGGAAATACAAAACTGACAATGGTTGTATCTTAAATTTGTGGAAAATAATTTGAAATGAAACCTTTTTTTTTAGGTTGTTGCAGTAGGTGCAAACCCCATTCAAATTACTAGGGGCATTGACAAGACAATAAAGGCCCTTGTTTCGGAACTCAAAATTTTGTCAAAGGAGGTAAACGCTTGCCTTTTGAGTAGGCTGGTTTTCCTTTTTGCCGATGGTTTGGTGTATCTAATTGAATTAGTTGCCTAAGGTATTTTTGGTTGCAAACTCCTTTCATTTTTCATACAGTATTGGCCTTGTGGAATACATTTGATTGTGTGGTCTTGTTAGATCTACAACATTTGTAGTTGTTTAGTCTTATGGCCGAGGTGCACTTTTATTATGGAAATAGTTGATGCAATATTGTCATTTAATTTTTACTGCAGGGTAGCATGTTGAGAAGTTTCTTATGAAACATTTGGTATTCAAAATGACACTTGATCCTATACAGCATCATGCACTTGACTTCAAAATTCATATTCAAAGTGTGCCAGAAAATTCTTGCAAAATTTCAAATATTTATGTTGTTTTAAACCATTATCTTTTTCATGTATTGGATGCTTAAAATGAGAAAAAGACTTTCGTATGAAACCAACTGGTGAATAATTTCCAACAAAACAACCACTTCCAAGACATGATTTAGAAGTAGAACATATGTACTTATCAACCATAGAAATATATCCTTGATGCATTGTCAATGTTTGGCTAGGGTTATTTTTAGAGAAAATAACTCCTTATTCCTAGAGTAGTGATCTTCAATAAAAGTAAATTTCTTTCACGGACACTTCTGCCACTTGGCTTGTTGTTTATGTACTTTGAGCTCTACAAAAAAAATCTACAAAATTTGTCTATATAAATGACCACAAAAATGTAATACTTACCTTTATATTTCAGTAACCCTGTAATAAAGTCTATTGATATATCTTCTAGTCTTTGAATATGTATGTGGAATGGTTGAAGTAACCCTAGAGATTTTACTATCTCTCTTTTATTTATTATGCAAACCTGACCTTCTCTTACAAAATTTTGAGTATCTTTCTTCATTCCTTCCAAAAATATATTTTTTGATCCTTTGAGATGTTTTAAGGAACCCTGCATCCTACCATCAGAGAGACATGGGACTCCGTTAATATTTTTTTATTCAAATATGCTTGCGTGCATAAAAATATTCTACATTGGCACCAAAGTATATCTCTCTTTCACTCCCAATGCTCCATAGAGTTCATCCCATCCTTTATAAATTTTAGTTTTTGTTTAGTACTATTGTCATTTTTCCATTATGGCAAGCTTCTTCTAGCCACCTAGGAATAGAAAATGTAACTGGATATAAATTTGAGGCCTCTTCTATTTTAGAAAGAGCATCATGTACTAAATTTTCCTTACCCTTTTTGCAGATTATCTCAAAATTAAAACTTTGCATTTTTTCTCCTCATTTTTGTTAATCTTCTAATGAAAATCATAGCTTCAAAAAATACTTTATGCTATCATGGTATATCTTGACTCTAAAGTACCTCCCAATGATATACTATCCCCATTTTTTATTGCATGTAATATTGCTTCCATTTATTTTTCATATGTAGATTTCACCAAATATTTTCTTTGAATTCCTTGATTTTAAAAGCCAATGATATCCCTTATTGTGTTAATGTTACATAAATTCCTTGCCCTAGTGCCTCACACTCTACTATGAATGTTTTACCAAAATTAGGTGCAACCGATGTTGGTGTAGAAGACATGGCATCCATTAAAAGAGAGAATGCCAAAGTAGCCTCATTATTCCATATAAATGATATTTTCTTCAAGCGATATGTGAGTGGACTTGAAATGCATGCATAATTCTTGAAAAATTATCAATAATATCATGTAAGTCTAAAAAATATTCTAAGAACCTTGATTTTCTTAGGAATAGGTCATTTTGTAATAGCTTGCATCTTTTGAGGCTCCAACTTCACTCCTTCCTTTAAAACAATATGAACCAAATACTCGAATTCTTATTCCCCAAAAGCACATTTGGATATTTTTACATAAAAATGATTGTTCTCAATAATTTATATAACTTTTCCACATGTTTAGTGTGGTATTCCCATGATTTATTATAAATATGTGTATTATCAAAGAAAACAAACACAAATTTTATAAGATGGGATCAAACAAAATTGTTCTTAAGTCGAGCCCGCCGGACTTCAAACGGCGATAAACCATAATTCAAACCAAATTTGCGTTCCAAAATAGCCTGCTGACGTCGGCCAATTTTGTGACGCGAAAACCAAATGAATTCCACCCTAATATTTTTCGGGTCCGAAGTTGGGCTGGCGTACGGAGGGAGAGTTGTGACACGAATTTCTTATCAAATTCGCCCTAATATTTTTCGGGTCCGGATTTCCACTGCGCGAGCGGCCCAAACAAAGATCCGCTCCAATCAATTTCTGCCATGTGTCCTCAATCAAATGTTGCCCTGTTCCCGGATGCGGGTGCATTCGATGGCGTTTAAGGCGATGGGACATGGATGTGGCGATTTCATATCAATCGCATTAAGTTTTAATGTTGTTCAATTAAGTTCCAAGGTTTTCACATCAAATCGCATTAAGTTTTAACATTGTTCAAGATCGGACCTCCACTCTTGTTAGTGATTCTGCATGCTCCAATATGATCCGGCCTTCGGCTCTCATTAATGAGAGATTAATTATGACAGGCGTTCTTCGATGCCATTGCATTCGGGTCAATAAAACGGCGTTTCATTATGGTTTTTCAGACGAGCCGCAACCTTTGAATTGCAGATGCTCTCCGGTTGCTGGGTTACACTGCCTGCTCACTGTGACGAGAAGGAGAAGTGGCCAGTTGAATTGCTGCTTAGACCTTGGTTCAAATCTGCATTTCTCTCGGTCTGGTCTGTGTCTGTCTTCCTCGGTTTCTTGGAATCATGCTTCTCTGTCTCGTCTTGTGCCCACTGCTGAGACTGCACCTATGCCTCGCCTACATCAAAGGAAGTGTTGCCGCAGGGGGAGCACTAGAGGTCAACCCCTGCGAGCTCCCTCCAGCCCCTCAACCGAGTCGTCTTCCCAGTCCAGTGATTATTACGCAGGTCGCTATCCAAACACTAGAAGTGGGCGGGGTCGGGTTCTACGATCTGGCCACCGTATGGGCTCCCCTGCTCCTCATTTCCCCACCGCTTCACCTTCTACCACGATGCGCACTGCGCTTTTTTCCTTTAATTTCTCTCTGAACCGCCCACGAATCACAGCTTCAATCACCGTGGTTTTCCGTGAGGAGGCCCAAGTGGAGGAACAATGCACCCGTCCGGCGGGTCTGAGCTCAGAAAAAGCCGGCCAACATTCGGGCCTTCAGGAGGGGAGCGGTGGCATGAATGTGGAGATAGCACCTGGCGATCCTAGACCTTCCGAAGGATGGTGTTGAATCGTCGAGGAACCACCGGAGGAGTAGTTTGGTTAATTTGATTTTCTTGCTTCGCGGCCCACTTAATTGGCCCTGTTTTAGATTATATTACTGTGCTGGACCTCTGTAATATTTTTGAATTCTGTAAACGTTCAAGACTGGTTTCCCCGTATGAAGGCAGTCTTCTTTTTTTATTTTTTTATGACAAATTTTCCATAAGTCTGGGCAATGTTTTTGACTTCGGTCACGCTGTAATTTTATTCCCACCGTTAATAGATTAACTTTACTTAGAAAAAAAAAATGTTGCCCTGTTTCTATTTTAAACCTGTTTTTTTGAAATACAGAGCCATTTTTATATGATTGTTTATAGTCGAAGCGCTGCGGGGTGGTTTATTATATTAATATTTCACAGTCGAATTATGTTCATAATAATTGGAGAAAAAAAATTGTCACTTTGTTTCTATTTTAAACCTGTTTTTTGAAATACAGATCCATGTTTATATGATTGTTTATAGTCGAAGCGCTGCCGGGTGGTTTATTATATTAATATTTCACGGTCGAATTATGTTCATAACAATTGGAAAAAAAAAAATGCTGCCCCGTTTCTATTTTAAACATGTTTTTTGAAATACAGAGCCATGTTTATATATGGTCTACGTATTATACTCTTTCTCTGTATATCTACAAGAAAATTTTTGCTATGAACAGGGTGGATGTTGTAGCGGGCTACTAATGGAAACAAGCAAGCCTGAACCTTACATCTCGGATGCAACAGATGGTTACCAATTTTGGAATCAAGCGAGCCTGGGTTTCTGCAGATGGTTTTTATTTCCGGGAACAAGCAAGCTAGAACATACAATCGACCCTGGGTTTATACATATTTTTGCTCTATCATGGATGCTTTTTGTGTGAGGCGTATATCAATAGTACATGTCTCTGCACATTTCCTGTATCCGCTTTATGATACTATTTTATGTGTTGACAGGTTATCACTCTGCCTTCAAAACTAGCGATGCTGGTCTATGTTGCTGGTTTATTGATATGGTCTGATGGTCTTTTTATATTTTGGACATATCATACTCCTCACATGATTAGCGTTTTTCTCTTTTCAAG
The DNA here is from genome assembly GCA_034641835.2 of Pinus albicaulis. Classification (NCBI taxonomy): domain Eukaryota; kingdom Viridiplantae; phylum Streptophyta; class Pinopsida; order Pinales; family Pinaceae; genus Pinus; species Pinus albicaulis. The sequence continues at coordinate 204,207,459 of CM076569.1, forward strand.
GATTTTGGGTACTTTAATTTGTATTTGGAACAATGGACATTGGTACTCTATCTGTTGCTTTACTATTCTACATACTGCTATTTCACTTTCTTATAGATGCCTCGGGCATATTTGGATGCTTTCTCAGATTGTCGATAATCTCCATGTGGACCGTTACTGGGTTTTATATCATGTCCCTGTATGTGACATGGGGTATTTTTCTATCATTGTCTGGGGTGGGACTTCCACTTTTCTGGATGGATATTTGGGTTCCAATCTTCAGATGTGAAAATGTAATGACTTTGTTGAGCCTCAAGATTGTGCTTTCTTTCATCTTACTTTACCTCATTTTCCTTTGTCCATTGTTATCCTAGACCCAATTGATCAATGAATTTAGTTAAAATTACTTTTAGAATGATTAACATGACTGAATTGCTAAGTTTTGTGATTTTTTTCATTGTAATGCATTTTGACCAGAACTAGCTGCAGAATGTAGACATTCCGTAGCTAACCGGAAATTCTGCAGCTGCCTTCACGTTTGGGTATGTTCCAGGTGGCCTCTCAAGAAAAACCGCATATGGGTATATTCCACGTCATGTCTACATTGTTCGTTGCTCACCATGAAGGAAAAACCGAATTCTGGATATGGTTTTGGTACGTGGGAACAAATTTAGGAAGGCAGACTTCTAATAGGACTATCTTAGTCCAGATGTCATTTTCCTTTTTACGTTGCCACTTCAAGAGTCCTAATGTGATTTCGATAAGGAAAGACAATGATCCTGGAATTGTTGCAAGTATTGTTATGTACATTTGTTATATAAACACTTGGGAAACCGAGAGCTAGGCTAGATTTTGTTCTAGATTTTGCTTAGATTCTGTGCTACATTTCTGAAGACGCAGATTACTCTGTTCAAGTTATTTCTCCTTTAATGAAGCATACAGTATTGTTTTGAAAGCGTTGATTTGATTTGGAGTTAGATTCCGTCTGGTGGTAGAGGGCCCCTGCCTCCTGCACGGTTTTATTTGTGTAATTTAGATAAGTATCCTAGCTGCCTTTACGTTTTTGAAGTTGAATTCATAGTTGTTTTCATTAGCTACTATAGTTACACCCATTCTAAAAACTCTTCCAAAAGAAGACGCTCTTCCAAAAGATTATGATCATGAATGGGAAATGGCTATAGTATTGTAGTATTTAATTGTAATCTCTTTTGTTCACCATCACAGTTATACTTATGCTAAGTACTCTTCCAAAAGAAGAAACTCTTCCAAAAAATCCTTATAATGTCTTAAGCATGATTGTGATCTTGAACATTTCAGTTGTGTGTTTGCACTAAGTACCATAGCTGTTCTTGCTCTTAAAATGCTCTTCCAAAATATCATAATGATGGGTAGGAGATAGCTATGATATCTTAGTTTTTCATTGCTTTCAGTCTTTATGTTTGCATTTGCACTGAATTGTACAGTTAGGATTGTTCTAAGAAACTCTTCCAAAATACCAATCATGATGGACAAAAAAACTGTATAATTCCATAGAATAATGCATGATAGCCTAGATAGGATACTCCGAAGTTTAATTGCACTTAACTCATGCTCAGTTATTTTGTTTTAAGTTTGATAATGACTTGGTAGTTCAGCACTGTTTTAGATTAGTGACATCTTAAGTTCAGTTTTAGCTTAACTCATTGCATTTGCACTCCACATTCAGTTTTCATTCACTGCATATTAGATTATTTCAGCTGTTAAACTTAACAAAACAGCCTTCATTATTTACAAACCTCTTCTTGTTCTAAAAATCTATAATTGATTCATAAACCATATGAACAGAAGACAATATCATTTTAAGGCCTGAAGTACTTCTGCAACTTCCTTATCATCTCACAAACAAACATTTCCTCAAAAGACTATTTTAAAAATCTATAACCTTTGAGTGAAGTGTAGTGCTATCAAACTAAGTTGCAGAATAGAGTTAGGAACTAGTCTTAAAGTAGAGATCTTATGATGGTGTCAATGTTTTACTCCAAATATGCTTCAACAAATCTCTAATCATGGATAACATGTTGCATCATTATAAGTTAGTTGTTTAACTGTTTATTTAGGAGAATTTGCATGCTTAGCTGACCATGTCTCAAGCTCTCTCTCTTTGATGAAAGAATTTGACAAATTGAGTTTAGTTTTGAATCATTTTCTTAAAAGTCATTATCAAGCTTTGTTTCTGCTTTGTCATAGTTTAGGTTTGATTCTGTTTGAGTAATTGCATTTGCATTTGTCATTTGTCATCAACCAAATAGGCTTCACTCTGTTTTTTTTAAACCAGTAGCCACCTTCCATTAGCTTTGTATTCATTTTCCTTGAGAGCATAAAAGCCATCAAAAGACCAAAAACATCATAAATCATCATAAAAGACCAAAAACATCACAAAACACTAAACACAACGCATTAAGAGACAAACACCTAGGTACATACAGTACACTTCACTTCAGCAGTTTACCAACCCTGGTTGACAATTAAATGAACTCAATTTAGGAGACTAGGTTGAGACCAAACAGACTTCATGGACTATTTTACTTCATATAATATATTCAAAACAACATTTTTTCTCTTGTGAAAAAAAAATGATTGTTTATAGTCGAAGTGCTGCGGGGTGGTTTATTATATTAATATTTCACGGTCGAATTATGTTCATAACAATTGGAAAAAAAAAATGTTGCCCTGTTTCTATTTTAAACATGTTTTTTGAAATAGAGAGCCATGTTTATATGATAGTTTATAGTCGAAGCGTTGCGGGGTGGTTTATTATATTAATATTTCACGGTCATTGGAACGCCCACAATTCATAACAAATATTGGAGATTTATTGTCCTGTTTTAAAGTTTCATTTTTTTTTTTTAAATTGATCCCGCCGTCGGTATACCGACGCTTTGTAAGCGTCGGTCTTCCGACGTCTTGAACGATTTCCATCGGTCTTCCTAGGGTCGGTATTGCGACGCTTTTGGAATGCGTCGGTATTGCGACGCTTCTGGGATGTGTCGGTCTTGTGACAACATAAAAACATTGGAAGAGCGACAGTATAAAAACGTCGGAAGAGCGACGTTCAAAACGTCGGACCACACTTCGTCGGAATTGCGACAGTTTACAAACGTCGGAAGAGAGACGCTCAAAACGTCGGACCACATTTGGTTGGAATTGCGACAGTTTACAAACGTCGGAAGAGCGAAGTTCAAAACATCGGACCAAATTTCATCGGAATTGCGACAGTTTACAAACGTAGGAAGCGCGATGGTTTGGGAAATGTCGGAAGAGCGACGCTTGTTTGGAAGCGACGGAAAAAGTGTCGGTAGTGCGACACTTTGTCAATGCGTCGGAATTGCGACGTAATGGGAAACCACGTTTTGCCGTCCTTGAACTGTCGCTCTTGCGACGACTATGTGTCAGAATAGCGACGATGTGGCCGTCGGAAATTGGGCCAAATTTTCTAGTGTCAAGTCTCCACACTAATATCACTTGATTCCGAATGACCCTCCTCCCCCCACCTCCTGGAACATAATTCTCAAGGTCATTGAATTCACTTTTCCGTGGGCATATTTTGATGGCTTTGCACAACAAGATGGTTGTGGGGGTGGCGGTTGGGGGTATACTCCTACATCTTTCTGAAATACACTACTTCAAAGTGAAAATCGGCCTCGGTAGGGGCACAAACAATTATGTTGAATTATCTTGCCTCCATGCCCTTCTTCAATTTTCTCTTACCAAACACTGCAATCGATTACAGATCTATGGGGACTCAAAAATCATTATTAATTGGTTCAATCAGCATACCGCATGTCACGTGCACACACTAAAAAACATTTTGTATGAGGTATACCATCTCAAAGAACAGTTTGATAATATCTCATGTCAACATATTTACAGGTAGAGGAACAAGAATTCCGATCAACTATCCAAGGAGGCAACACACATATTAAGGGATCAATGGGAGATCCAGGAACACAATGAACATCAATTCTACCAATACTTCCATAGGCCATTTGAAGACATACAGAGACAAAGGGCAGTGGGGACATAATTTTTTTTTGCAGATGATACTCAACATTATGTTTTTTTTGGATATTATGAACATAAATTTTTGTCTATGTATTTTACTCTATATTTCACATGTATATATACAACAGTAATATCTATCAGACTTTATACAGCAACAACATATCTATTTTGTTGAATATTTCAGAGATGTAAATGAATTAAAAACATCTACAAGCTAACATATTTGAATATGCTAAACGCATATACAACATGTAATTTTCATATTTATAAATGAAAGTCGTGATTTTTCCGGTGGAAATAAAACTCAATAGGCCTTCGTGGATCTCAAACATGCCATGTGCTCCACTCCAGTATTGGCCCTACCACACTTTAAAAAGCCTTTTGTGATTGAATGTGATGCTTTAGGTATGGGAATTGGAACAATATTAATGTAGGAAGGTAAATCATTGGCTTTCACGAGTGAACAACTCAGTGGAAAGCATCTAGGTCAATTGACATATGCTTTTTTTTGGATATTATGAACATAATTTTTTGTTTATGTTTTTTCCTCTATATTTCACATGTATATATACGACAGTAATATCTATCAGAATTTATACATCAAAAACATATCTATTTTGTTGAATATTTATGAGATGTAAATGAACTAAAAACAACTACAAGCTGACATATTTGAATATGCTAAACGCATATAAAACATGTAATTTTCATATTTATAAATGAAAGTTATGATTTTTTCCGGTGGAAAAAAACTCAACAGGCCTTCATGGATCTCAAACATGCCATGTGCTCCACTCCAGTATTGGCCCTACCACACTTTAAAAATCCTTTTGTGATTGAATGTGAGGCTTTAGGTACGGGAATTGGCACAATATTAATGTAGGAAGGTAAATCATTGGCTTTCACGAGTGAACAACTCAGTGGAAAGCATCTAGGTCAATCTACATATGAGAAATAAATGATGGCCATTTACATGAAGTAGACACTTTTTGGCCATACTTATTGGGGCATCATTTCCAGATATGCATTGACAGTCTTAGCCTAAAATATTTCCTTGAGCAGTTTTTATTGTCGCCACAACAAAATAAATGGCTCGCAAAAAAGTTGGGATATGATTACGAGATAATTTACAAGAAGGGGTGTGACAATGTAGTGGTTTATGCCTTATTTTTCTAATTTGACGATGAGGGCACCCTTTTATCCCTCTCTCCACCCACACCCTATTGGATTGAAGAAGCCCATCAAGGTTGCTTCTCCCACCCATATCCTAGCCCATTAATATATTATGAACATATCCTAATTCCTCAGAGGAATACCCTTGGAAGGATGAGGTTATTCATTATAAGGATCGGGTAGTGCTATCCCCGACCTTCACCCTGAAACCTGCATCTTGGAAGAGATGCACTCCTCTCCGATTGTAGGACATTCATGCTTTTAGAAGACTTATGAAAAAGCATGTCACTCTTTCTTTTGTACCGAAATGAATAATGTCATTATTACTTTTGTAGTTGAATGCGACATATGCTAGCGCAACAAAGGGGAAATGATCAAGCTAGTGGGAACATTCCAACCTTTCCTCTTCATGCTTCTGTTTGGATAGATGTTTCCATGGATTTAATTATAGGTCTCCCAAAGTTAGGAAACAAATCAATCATCTTGGTGGTTGTTGACCAAATTTCCAAATATGCTCATTTGTGGATTGGGCAACATAAATATCAGAAGTAGAAACTGTAGGACAGGTAGAGGATGGGTTTTGGGCAACCACAACAGGAGTTGAACCAGAACATAGTTTACCCATTGACTGCTAGCTAGAAGAACCAATCACACCATCAGTGACATGTGATTATTTACTAGGAGGTTGTGGAATAGTATTGGAAGGTCGCAGAGCATTCAATATTTTATCATAGAGTATTTTGGACTGGGTATAAATAAAATCAAGATATTGTGAACGAGAAATTACTTTCTCCTTGGTCACAACTCTACCTTTAGCATGTATTCCCTTATGGTGGTAATAAAGAATTAATAAACCATTCATCTAATAATTGATCAGGAATGAATGTTTTGACTAAATGTTGATGACGTCGCCACTCACGAATATGATTAGAAATATGGGTGGAATTAGATTGTTTGAGGAAGTCAAAAGTTCATTTCTAGTTTAATATTGAATGGGAAACTAAAAATAAGTCAAGAACGTGGTTGTTAAGGCACTGAAATTGTTGAACGAAGCTCATGGTAATTCAATATACCACTCTGTTGTCGTACCAGTAAGTGTCTGATGTAAAATATGTAAATGGATTGAATCATCATTTAAATAATTCAAATAAAACCACAAATGTTACATCATGACATGTGTAGACAGTTCTTCTCCAGGATTTCCATTGAATTTAGGGACATCACTGAAAAATTTCATAGGAATAACCAGCCACCAAGGAGAGTGAAAAATGGGATTATTTGTAAGTCAAGTCAAATCTGAAAATTCAAGAGTTTCCATAAAGGGAAACTACCTATTAAAGTCAGGTGGAGTGTATCCTCGGTAAGGTGGGATAGCCTGGAAAACTGGTATTTGTGTTCCTGGATAAGGAGGATTTTGATCACCTAGATAAACATAAACGTGTTGTCAAGTTCCAGGATAACCTTGAAAAGGTTGAAATGTTTGAGTTTGAATTTTTTGACCTTGATACAACATTTGAATAATACGTTGATATGATTGCGCCAAGGGATTTTGCATCATCCCTATGTAAGGTTGACTAGATTACACCTGTGCCATGCCATATATAGGTTTTCCTACTTGGATTTGAGGAATAGCTTGACCAAGTAGTGGAGGATGTAAGGTACTTTGAAGAGGTTGAGTAAGTGGAAATTTTGAGGTATAGGTACCGATGGAATGAGTTGAGTCAAAGGTACAACCTAGAAAGGTTGGCTTACTTGAAATTGAGCTTGAACAGGTTGAGAAATAGGTTGTTAAGAAGGAATCTGAGATGTAGGTGGAACATTTTTAGAAGTTTGAACTGGATTCACAATAAATCTAGGTTGTACAGGTATTGTAGGTTGAAAATGGTTGGTATCCATTCTTGGAGATGAGGGACTCGACTAGGTTTAAGCACCAACTTGTGGTATTTCCCTAGGGGATTGGAACATTCTAGCAATAGGTTTCGCCCATGTCGAAATATGAGGGGAATACAGAGGAATCTTCCCCCCCAGGAGGAGGGTACGTAGTATAAGGTGGAGTGGGCTATTGTAGGTGTCCATATACACTGACATATGAACCATATTGTTGTGCCATTATATATTGTGGTGTAGTAAGAGGAACAGAATGTTGGCGCTCATCAAAGAAGTTCCAAGAGGTATTCCAAAAGAAGATGAAAAGGAGAAGTCCATGAACTGGTAGATGCACCATAAAATGTACTAGATAACGATGGGTAACCAGGTGGGATGAACAAGCCACCATAAAAATGTGTTTCTGGTATTGTTTCAAACATGGAAGTAGATGCAACATTGGTTGTCACACTCATAGTAGCAGATGTGGGCTGAGACACCATAGAAGACTCAGTCATGGTTAAATTTCCTAAAGAGGATTTCCTAATCCAAGTGGATATTGGTGGCGAACCACCTATTCCACTTGGACCACCACCATTGTTTCTTTAAGCTTTCCAATTTCGTTAATTGTAGCACAATTTACTATTTTTGGCAGTTTTTCGGGTCCTGAACTTCTAGAGCCGTTTTGAGGCCCTAAACGACGTTTTTTGGGAAAACGGGAACCAACATGTGTTTCTAATAGATGTTGGTCACTCAAAATTTGTAGTCATTAGATATAAATTTCTAACAAGGGATTTTGCGCGTCAAATAGAGATCATATGCCCAAGTTACGTCCCCGAGAAGTTGATGTACCAATTTACCCAAACGGGCCCCATTATTTTTGGTGCTTCATCTCCTAGTGTTAGGTTTTTGGATGTTTCGTGTTTTCCATTGTTTCTTAGTCATAAATAGGCCTTGGAGTCTCATTGTAACACATTTCAGAGGTCTGTAGCTGCCACATCTCTTCTCAGAGATAAGCTACCAGCGCCCTAGCTAGTTTATTTCCATTCTGTTTGTAACAATATTTTAATTATTTGATATTAATGAAATGAAGTGTTATTTCCACTACATCTTTGTATTTATGGTTATATTCGTATTTTGTTGCGTTCATGCATAAATCTAGATCAGTGGCATCAAAGCAGTTTTCTTTTTCTCTATTTTTCTTTACTTTTCCCCAACGAGGTCAGGGTATAAGGAGTTAGGGCTCGAACTAGTTGAACCCCTGCAAGATCAGCCTCGAAAACCCCGATGACCTCCCATGGCGGAAGAAGAGAAAGACGAGGGAACAAGAGATCCCATCAAATTATTGCTTGAGGAGGCCCTTGAGAAACAAAGGAACACGATGATGGATAACTTTTCCTAGACCCTTCAATGGCTGCCCACCAGCAGCGCATATGCATCTAGGAGCCACTCTGGAGTCACCACTCCTTTCAAGGTATAGGTCAAATTCTACATTCCTGTATTTGAAGGCCAGATAGATGCAGACGTCTTAGATAGATGTTTGAATTTGTTGGAAGGGTATTTCTTGGTCCATGATTTCTCCGACCGAGAAAAGATTAATTTTTCACTCCTCAAAGCCGCCCCCCATGTCAAATATTAGTGGGAAACCTACTGTGAGAAAAATGACAAGAGGGAACCCTCTCTGTTCTCAGTCGCACCCATTTGGAATTCGTTGTTTGAATTTGTTGGAAGGGTATTTCTTGGTCCATGATTTCTCCGACCGAGAAAAGATTAATTTTGCACTCCTCAAAGCTGCCCCCCATGTCAAATATTAGTGGGAAACCTACTGTGAGAAAAATGACAAGAGGGAACCCTCTCTGTTCTCAGTCGCACCCACTTGGAATTCATTCCGAGATAGCATCAAGGAACAATATTACCTCGTGGGGAGCCATGAGGACAAGTACATCCAATGGACCACTCTTCGGCAACAAAGGGATCAAGATGTGCATGAACTAACGAATTTGTTCCATACCCTGCACACAAAGTTGGGTATTAAAGATTCATAGAAAAATTTGGTGCTCAAGTACCACAGCTGTTTGCACAGATGCATTCAGGAGGAAATGAAGTTCCTTGAAATTACCTCGCTTGGCATGAAAGATCGATATGCCACCAATATCGAGAAGAAATTTATGCAGAAGAAGTGAGACTTTGGATCCGCGAATATGAATCCAGGGAAAGGCGCCCTCAAACCATAGAACAAGGGGCAAAGCCAAAGCTGGGTGACTCATAACAACACCAAAAAGCCAAAGAAGGACACAAGGAAGTGGTGTGAATTTCATAACAAATCCACTCACAACACAAGTGATTGTGGGGCCAAACAGTCGTTGGTGGCCGAACTGAAGGCATTTGAATAAGATTCATATTTTGATTCTGAATCAGAACCAGACAAAGGAAATGAAAAAGGGAAGAAAATAATTGATGCAGAACCCAGTTTCGTCGTTTCCACCACCAAGCTCTAGAGGGAGGAGCCCGAGGATCCAGAGGAGGGGGAGCGCCTCTTCCATTCCCAGATTTGGGTGAAGGGTTCTCCACTACAATTCCTTGTCGATAGTGGAAGCCAAAAGAACCTCATTTTAGAAGAGGTCGTGGAGCGGCTCGACCTACCGACCACAACACATCCAAAGTTTTATACCATTGGGTGGCTTCACCAAGGAAGAGATCTCTGTGTCCGCCAGCAATGATGCCTTCCATAAAACATCAAGACATTCACGGATGAGGTACTGTGTGATGTTGCTCCTCTTGATGTGTCTGATGTATTATTAGTCCAACCATACTTGTGGAAGCGACATGTTGTGTATGAGTCTAGGCCTCATTATGTTATTATTACTTTGGGAAATAAGTTGTATAATATACCGGAGGTAGTACCACCTTCCGTCATCTCTTTGAGTACTACAAAGAAATGCATTAAGATTATTTCCCAAACCAAGAAATTTGTTTTCATTACGATTTTCCAACAGGGCAAAAAAAATATTATTGTTGCAGCCTCCAAACAGGGCTCCCCTATGCGGAAACAACAAATGGACAAAGACGTAGACGAATAGAAGGAAATTTTCTCCTCACCCACAGAGGTTCCTCTACACTGTCAAGTCAAGCACTCCATTGATCTGACCCTTGGCGCACCGTTGCCTGATCTTGCCATACCTCATGCGACCACACAGACGAAATCCACACATGTACTTTCTGAGGTTGATAAAGCAACAAAATTTATTGAAGGCATCCAACAGGTCCACGAAATCTTGGATAAATCCAATGCCAAGTACAAGCAGTGACATGATCAAAATCGGGTGCCACCCAACTTCCAGGTGGGTGAAAAATTTTGGCTACATTTGCAAACGGAGCACTCTATTGGGCCCCACCGTAAGCTTCACCCACTAAAATATGAGCCATACACCATCACCAACGTGGTAGGTGACAATTACCTCAAGCTCAGTATTCCATCATTCCATTGTTTGCTCACATTTTTCAATGTGTACCACCTTCGACCCTACTTTCCACCTCTACTAGACACATCCGACATGGCAGAACAACTCACACCAGTAGAGTTAAACCCAAATTTCATGGAACAAGCCAAAACTGAAGAGATCATGGACACACAGATAAAGAACACCCGACAAAAAAATATCTAGTTGTATCTGGTTGTCAAAGCTAGCCAACTCCTGTACCAAGGCAAGTGGCTCACCAAGGACCAAGTTCAACAGAAGTTTTTGCATCTAATAAAGGAACTCAACGCAATGGGGACAATTTCTTCCTAAGGGGGGAGGAATGATCCAGATGGATCTTGGTGGCCACCCACCTATTCCACTTGGACCCCCACCATTTTTTCTTTCAGCTTTTCAGTTTCCTTAATTGTAGCACAATTTACTAATTTTGGCAGTTTTTCAGGTCCTGAACTTCCAGAGTCGTTTTGAGGCCGTAAATGATGGTTTTTGGGAAAACGGGGACCAACATGCATCTTTAACGAAATTTTGTCACTCAAAAGTTGTATTCCTCGGATAGATATTTCTAGCGAGGCATTGTGCATGTCAAACAAAGATCATATGCTAAAGTTACATCCACGAGAAGTTGATGTACCAATTTACCCTAACGGGGCCCATAGTTTGGTGCTTCATCTCCTAGGTTAGGTTTTTGGATTTTTATGGTTTTTCATTGTTTCTTAATCATAAATTGGCCTTGGAGCCTAACTGTAACACAATTCAGAGCCCTGTAGTTTCCACATCTCTTCTCAGAGATAAGATATTAGTGCCCTAGCTAGTTTATTTCCATTCTGTCTGTAAACATATTTCAGTTATTTAATATTAATGAAATGAAGTGGTATTTACACTGAATCTTTGTATTTATGGTTATATTTGTATTATGTTGCGTTCCTGCATAAATCTGGATCATTTCCGAAGGAAACTCAAGGGTGAGTTGAAAATAGGAGAAATATATAAAGGAGCTTGTATGATGGTATGAGGAGGAGGGAATTGATAGAGATGAAGTACTCTTAAATGAGCATGAGAAGAAGGTTGATGCTATTCTTGAGTAATTTCCTTAATACTCAGAAGACCAGGTGGAATATTTTCACCACTGGGCCCAAGATATAGGGGTTGTGGTTGGGTCGAAGACAGAGGAAGAGAACATGAAGGGCCTGGAGTAACAAGTGTCGCTAACTGAGGTCCCTCATGTTGTATAACATCAGGTTGCAATGTATTTGATTCAAGAAACTTAGGTTCGATGACCTTAGGTAATAAAGTTTCAGGTGCTTTTTTTTCGACTCTGTTGTACTCACCAGCTAATGGAGAAGTGATCTCGGGTTTAGTACTCACAAGAAGATATGATTCTGGTGGATCAATTTCAGATGGAGGACCAAAAAGAGTAGCTCCTGAAGTACTAGATTCAATAGTTTGATTTATTTTATTCTTTCTACGTCCAGGATTTGCATCTGGCGGAAGAGGAGGAAATTTTTTCATCCTATGTGAAGGACGGGATTGTTAGGGTTGTTCTTCCATGATGTTTTAATAAATTCTAGAATTTTACAGTAAAAATAAATCAAAAAGGGGTAACTAACAAAAATGGTTTGCCAAGAAACTGTGAACTGGAATATACCACCTTGGAGAACTAAGCATTTACGTATCGGCATGCAATCTCCCAAATGTTGTGTTCGGTGTATCAGAGTGTATAAGGCGACTGACTCGGTTACCTAAATCGGGATAACGACCTAGGGTGGAATTCCAAAATCTTTCGAAGGTACATGGAAGCGCGGTCCGTAGTAGTGTTGTCTAATGTGTAATGATACGATGAAAGCATTCCCATATACTTTTCATGCGTGGAGCACCATCCGATATACATGAAGGTATGTGGAGAACAATTTGATACAATTACGTACGTGGAATGGGATTTCACCGACATAATGAAATGTTGGAAAAAAATGACATCCTTCGGAACATGTCTCTAGCCTAGACCTGTAAAATTTTGTGTTAATTTGACAAATGCTCCTTAAGATTAATTGAGTAAATTTTAAATCTTAGCCTGAATTAAGTTTTAGTTTTCAAGGCTCACTGCGAGTTTAACCTGAATACCCTAAAATGAAACCTAATAGGACAATATGAAATGTTTTATTTTCAATGAAAATATATGTATGAGAGTGAAGAAACAAAGAGTAATGCAACATATAAAATGCAACAAACAAATTTTTTTATGCAAATTTCCCTAATGCAAATTTTCCAATTTCAAAACTTCACACAAAACCCTAAATGCAATGGAACATGAAATATGATGAGATTTTTCTTTTTGATCCTCTTAATCTTCAAATGAAATGAAAACTAAGATACTACTACATCACTGATGACAAAAATCACAGAGAAGGATGATTGTAATATCAATTTCTTCAAGCAATCAATGATCAAGCAACAAGTTTGAAAAAAACCTAATTGAAAATAACAAAAAAAAATCCAAAAAAATTCTGATCAAAGGATATCAAAACCAAAAGCAAACAAAGTGAAGGATTTTCAAAGACAAGGACACACTCAGAGACAAAAGGAAAACATGTTGGACAAAGAAAATAAGAGAGAAAGGTAAGAAAATAAATTGTTTGCATCTTACAGGGATCAACATAGGTGTAGAACAAGCACCAATGCTTTGCAGCGTAGGTACAAAGAAGGAGAGGGTGCGTTGAAGCGCTCTGTATCCAGATTAGGGGGTGTGCTGAGGCAGATTCAACTAAAATAAAACACATAAAATCAAATCAAGCTCAGTGTTTCCATAGGTCAATCAATGTATGAATCAATCAATTAATATCAATTTCTCAAGGAAACCACTAAGGGAAGAAACACTCCCTAGAGAAGTTGCCAATTTGTTATGCAGAATTTACGATTGCAGAAAAAGATGAATTCTCTAGACCTAGTGGCCTAGTCTAGAAAAACAAAAGACAAAGAACATAGGGATTTCCTTAGAGAAATTAGAGTATAGTAACGAATCCTACCTAAAATATGTAGCAATCTTCCCTTTCCTCCTCGATTTTAAGCTCCAATCACAAATCCAAGTGCTATAATTATAACTTGTACATACGCCTAAAAAAATCAAAGGATCCACAACATCCACGTAGTATAATCTAATTACTCTATTCAATGAATAAAAAAGGCATTGAAATACATGAGTGTAAGCATAACACAACACACATAGGAAAACAATATATTATTTGTATTAATAGAAATTGGAGAGAGTTTACAACCATAAATAGGCGTTGACTTTGTAGATGTATCCCCCAGTTCACTTGTCCTTCCTTTTCATAAAGCACACCTCAACACCAACCCTAATGCATGAATATGATGACTCCTCTATGTTTAAAGCAACAACATGAGGGCATGATCAATCTCCAAAATCCAACCCTAATGCTATGGAGGGCAGTAAATTTATAAGAGAAGGATGGTAGCTTAGGATTTATCATTATAGGCTTGAGATCCACATATGATGGGAGGATGATCTCAATGGATAAGAGGTGAAGTATCTAAGGTTGGATCACATAGGATTAAGGTTCTTATCCATGGTAATTAGTTAAAACAACCTTTGGAAGCTTCTGGAAGAGGAAGCTTCGAAATATTTTTTAGTTTTCCCTAATTTATAGAATCAACTCACCTATAGAAGGGAGAAACTAGTGTTGGCCAGTTTTGGTGCCTAAAGAGAAACATGCGATGAATTCAGGTGACCAAGAAGGCAAGGAGCGTTGGGGCTAAAAACATTGATTTTGAGCAATTTCTTCCAGAAACTCAGAATTTTTGTAGGAGTCATTCTTAGGGATTTGTGAAGGGAAGATGACAATATGTTCACGGATATTGATTGATTTGGTCTTCAATCCCATTGACCAGATGTGAAAAAATGGATTATAAAACTTTCCAACCTAGCCAGTTTATCCCTCACTGCCATTTATCCTTGCATCAGATTATTAGTAACCTTATTAAAATTTTGGGAAAATGCTTGCAAGGCAGGAACCACTTGGGCACTAGGATTATCTTTAGGTTAAATTCAATCCCTAGGATAAGTGAACAAGTTAATCCTAGCTACATTTAAAATTTTATCAATTTCAAAAGCAAAGACTTTAGCTTCATCAAAAGTTTGAGGCTTCTTATATTTAGTGGCACATGTCATACGCATGAGGAAATCTTGCACATAGTTATCAAGGATAGTTTCATTGATTGGCCTATACTGATCAGAGAGTTCCTTGAGTAAATTTTGAAAACAGTTTCATTCTCGGATTTCCTAGCTTCAAGGAATTTCTCAAGGAGCATGACACCTTCCTTGATTGTGGACCATATTTTGTTGAAGGTTTGGTGAAAGGTATCCCAATATGTGATACTATCTTGAAGTAAACTAAGGTACCAATTCCTAACATTTCCTTCTAAATTCAAGGTAAAGAGCATCATGACTACATCCTCATCCATGATCAATTTAACACTCTCTTCCCAACAAAACATATGCATATGTTTTTCCACAATGATGGCATTTGCACCCTTAAACTTAGGAAACCATTCACAAAATGTCTCTGGCAAGGGATGTAGAGCATTATAGAATTCCATAACATCAAATGACATAAATGTAGCTATGATCCATGGCCTATCCATGGTGGTAGGGGTGGTATTATCTACAAATAGACTTCTAACCACAAGAATTTTTTGGATCACAATGGACGTAACTACTTAACTAGCTTTTTGGGTATTCTTATTCTTTCTTGGAGCTATGGTATTGTTAGAAGAACTACCAACGGTTTTAAGAGAATTGTTTTCAAGAGTCACAAGAAGAGAAGTTATTTTGTCATCTGAAATATTCTCTTCGAAGTTAATGAAGCTTAATCTCCAAATATTGACGAGGTTTAATTAAATCCTCCCCGACAACGATGTAGAAGATGTTGCCTCAAAATATATCAAGTCTTGTAAGAGGCCTCACAAGATAAGGACTAGACCAATGGAAAACACTATGAGGTGGAGGCCCACTATCACCACAACTCACCACCTCCTACTCTTTAGTGGAATTTCACCACAATGAAGGCTTCCCTATGTAGTTCACATAATAGATATTCAAACTCTAAGGCTTATAGGTGACAAGGATAGGCATAGGAATGACACTCAACTTAATAACTAGGATCAATATAGAAAATTCAAGGGAAAATTTTCCCTCCAAGAGGCTTATATAGGGCACCTATGACTTAGGGTTTATTTAATTGACAAGGAAAAAGGATTATCAAGGTGCATATGGCCAAGAAAAGTGCTTGCTAAGGATATGTATTATTAGAAATTGGAGCAACAAGCCATCAAGAAGCCCTAAGTTGAATCCTAGGGTTAGGTTAGGATTTTCCATAGGAAAAAAATACCTATGTCTTGTGACATCGGCCCTTAAATGGAAGACTTTATCATGGAAAATAGTTGATTTTGTATAAATGAGACACAAACCATGTGTAGAACCTTCCATAAGGCAACACACTCCTAGTTGACTTTATCCCTTGCCCTAGCCTAACGAATTGCCTTGAAGGGCCAGAAATGTGAGAAGAGAGAGAAAGATAAATTTTAAAATATTTTCTATGGTGTGATCACCTATGTGGATGGAAATTCCTTGATCCTTGGGTGATGGAGCCTATGGGAGACCTACTAATGGAAAAATCAAATCCTAGTATGGAGTAAGGGCAAGAAATAACATAGTTTTCAAAACCCTAGCTATCCCTTTATGAAGGAATAAAGTAATTAAAGAGAGATTAACATGAAGATTCATTCAAGGGATTCTCACACATTTTTTAGGATAATGCATTCCAATATTCCATAGAGAAAAATTCAATAAAACTAGCACATAGAAACCTTAAAAATAACCATTCCATGCAATAACCATAAAAAATATTCAACATATAAAATACTTAAAAAAAATACATGAACCAATCCTTTATTATCACAAAATGATATCTCCACAATAAGATAAAGTATTGTTAAACACCATGTTAAGCACACACATGGTGTATGAGGAAGATGAACACACACACACAAGAGACTCAACACAATGAAGTATAAGCGTGAGGCTTTCTTATTTTCCATTATACAAAGATGTACATTTATAGTACAATGGTGTGACTCTTGGTTTCACATTCTAAGGTCACTTGGATGCCATTGTGACCTTTCGCATTCCACACCTACCCATGTAGGATTAGGTGTTCCAACATCCCCCCTTAATCCGAAGGGGTATGTGTGAGTCCAAGAAAAGAGTTGTAATACAAATATGCAAAGTATACATGGCAGCACTTGGGCTGAATCAACTCTCTGAAATGTTGGAAAAAAGAGGTGGTTTTAGGATGACCACAAACACTGGAACGCGAAACTTGTTGCAGTTCCCGGAACTCTTCGAAAACTGGCAAGAAGCTGAAGGCTTTGCTAGAGGAATTGTCCTCATGTGGGGGTGAGACCTTCAACCTGGGTGAAGGGAGGTCTACTACCCGTGATGGTTTTAGGACACACAACTCGGGAATGCTTTGAAGCATTTCCTGAACTCAACCAATGCCGCAAGTAGCTAAAGGCTTCTGCCAGAGGAAGTGTTCCTCATATATGAAAGGGAGACCTTCGACCTAAAAGAAGGGGAAGTCTACTAACCCGTGATGGTTTTAGGTTATCCACCAACCAAAGATGATGGTTTAAGGTTGTCCACCAACCGAAGGCATGCTCATGGGCATCCGTGTCTCTCGTCACATCTCTAAATCCGAATGACGAATCGTGGCTCAAGCTCGTCCATCACTACAACTCTTAACATGGAATGAGAGATTGTGGCTCAGGCTCGCTTGATCTGTCGTCGAAGCTTGTACATGACCACCATTTTCCCCCCTGTCAGGGACAAGGTGAGATGATGGCGAAAACTCAACTGCAAGTTTGCTCAAAATCCGTGAACAAGTTCTAACATGTGTCGTAAACATCTTCTTGGCTGCTGATGCCCATTGCCAAGAAGCGATCCATCCAAGATGAATCTTGGTTCTTGCAGGAGGCTTGTGTCTGAAGCATCTGTGTGAAGAATGAGTGTGCCGACCACAATGCTTGCATGGATGAAGATCAAAACAATGATCTTTCATATGGCCAACTCGATCACAGTGTTGGCATTTCTCAATCTGTTGTGGAAGTGGAGCATGATCTGGAACAGCTGCAGGTGAACTGTCATACAGGAATCCAGCACTCTGAAATATGATGGGCTTGGTGTAGTCTGGAGTATGAAAGGACAAATCCTTGTCATATCCAAGACCAGTTTTGTGCTTTTTTTAGACAAGCTCTTCCCAAGGTCTGATGATGGGCTTGAGAAGTGCAGGTTGAGCTACTGCATCTGCATGTACATCTGCTCTTGTAGAATGAATTGAATGGGAATCATCTGAAAATTTGTTGACTTGCTGTTGGTGGGAGTCTTTCACAATCTTCTGAACAGAAACAGGTTCAGAATGGTGACTCTTTTGCTGAAGTTCGTCTTGCTGAAGCTGAGTTTCCAACTGCAAATCTTTTCTTGTGCATCTTGCAAACAACTTTGAATGTTACAAAGAGCATCCTTGCTCATTTTTATCACATCATCAACATTTGAATGAATGAGGTTATTCAACAACTCTAATGCCTCATTGATTTTAGCCATTTCAACAACTTAGGCTTAAAAATGAAAGGGTGTCGGCTTCAACCGAAAATGCACCCGTTTACAATGTGATTCAACAACAAATACAAATGACTTATAGAAATGTCAAAGTACAAAGTGTGCTCCTCAAATGATGGAGGACAATCAACAACTCAAATTTACTGATTGCAACTATGAAGAAGATGCAAATTCCACTCACAATACAATGTCAATTCAATACAATATTCCTGCAAAAATATTTTGTAAATGTGCAGCTGAAAACACTTGTGCAAGAGGCCTTTAAGGCAGTTGAATTCTTTCTTCAAAGAGCTGTTTTGCACCAATAACAACTCGTCTTCAAATGTCAATTTCCTCAGAAAATCACCCTTATGCCCCAAATCACACAATGTCAAATCTGCAATTTTCTCAGTCCATCTACTCATATGTCATTTTCTTCATTTATGTTGTTTATATTCTCTCTTTCCTCTCTCTCTGTTGTTTTTTTTTTTTTTAATTAATTAAAAAATAAATTAATTAAAAATGGAGATTATTACAAATGGAGGGAATTTAAAAGGGGAGGGATTGTAATAATGGAAAGGGATTTTAATTAAGAGGGAAAGAAATGGGAATTTTTTTATTTTTATTTTTAAATGGGAGGAGCAAATTAAAAAAGTTTTTATTAAAAAAAAGATTAATTAAAATGGATTATTAAAAAAGAATTAATTAAAAATGGGGATTAATTTTAGTGGAAGGGGAGGGAAATTAATTTGGGAAGGGAGAGGGGTTATTATAATTGTGGGAGGAGAAAATTTAAAAATTAAGAAAAACGAATTTAAAATTGTGGGAGGGTTGAGTGAGGGAGCAACGTAGGTAAGGGTGAGTTGAAGTGTGAGGGAATTAGTATGGGATGGCGAGGGGGTTAAGGGTGAGGGGGAGGCGTGGGTAGGTTAGGGAGAGTTCGATGTGAGGGCGAGTGGGGAGTTGGAAAGGAGGCGGGAGAGTGTTGTGAGTAGAGTGTTGTGGAGTGATAAGGGTTGACGTGAGGTGTAGGCGTAGTGAGCGGGAAGGGCGTAGGTGCAGGGTTAGTGAGAGGTGAACGCAGGTTCGTGGGAGGAGGGCCGTGATGCCAAGAATGAGTGTTGAGCAGAGTAGTATATGCGACAGAGAGGAGGGCGTTTATAAATTGAAATTTTTGAAAGCCGGATCAAGGGTTGTGGAGGAGCGTATCAAAGAGCGAGGGGGTTTGGGTTGAGCAGAGAGGGTGTAGAGCGTTGTGAGAATCGTGGGATGGGGTCGAAAGGGTGCTGTAGGGAGAGGGCGTAGAGTTTTGAATTTGATTTTTTTTATTTTTAATGTTAAAACTGCAGAGAGGTAGGTGCTATGCGTAAGGGAGTGAGGAGAGGGAGGCCGAGAGGAGAGGCCTGGTTGCTAGGTAATTTTTTTTTTTTTTTTTTTTTTTAAACCGCAGAAATCAGAGAGCAGTGAAAGATTTTTTAGAATAGCAGCATAATTTTTTTTTTCTTCCAAATATACAGCAGAATTTTTCTGGAACTTATAGCAGTAAAGAAATCCAGCAGTAGAAAATGTAGAGATGATGAAATTTTTCAACAGAAAAACTCAGAATTATTTTCCATTAAAAAGCCAGAAACTTCTTCTTCAAAAACCCACTTTAAATAATATTCCAACAGCTCCAAAATGGTGCAGAATTTTAATAAGCAGAAATTGCAGAGAAAAATTAGAATGAAAACCTTCAGATGGGCAGTGCTGCCTTCTTCAAAACCAATGCTGCCAATTTTTGAATGCTGGGATTTTGAATGCTTCTCTTTCTCAAAACCAACGCTGCTTTTCTTCAAAACACCTACAGTGGCGACATCTACTACAAAACTCTCTAAATACGCAAAAATGCGAGATATGCACATGCCATAAACACAAATGGCTCACTCAATTTGGAGAAGGGCCAGCAATTGCCCGCTCTGATACCATGTTAAACACACACATGGTGTATGAGAAAGATAAACACACACACACAAGAGACTCAACACACAATGAAGGACAATGAAGGATAAGCATGAGGCTTTCTTATTTTTTCCATTATACATGATGTACATTTATAATACAATGGTGTGACTCTTGGTTTCACATTCCAAGGTCACTTGGACTCCATTGTGACTTTTCGCATTCCACACCTACCCATGTAGGATTAGGTGTTCCAACAAGTATCCACAAGAAAAATCTCCACAATAGATCACATATCCACAAAGATACAAGATAATTTCAGCTAAGTCAAAATCCTCTAAGGAGGTTGAATTCTCCACAAGTTATGAATAGAATTGAAAATGAGGTGACCTATATTTATATGAGATCTATCTAAATAAATTATAACTAATGAACCCATAAAACAACTTTGACATGAAATAAAACTTGGGTTACAAGCCAACGTATATCTCAATGCTAAAATAGACCATAAATGCCCAAATTTGTGAGCCATAGCCTCAAAACGTTGATGTTGTGCCCTTTTAGAGCTCCAAATGTCATCCCAAGGTGTGGTGAAGGTTGAAGAAGTGTTTAAGTGATAGGATTATTTAAAATTTGAGGAGTATCCCTCAAACTCACCCGAAATCATCCTTTGGGGTCCCAAATCTAACTAGAATGTCACCATGTCATCTCTATGTGTCTCAAAATGTCAAATCAGGGCCTCCTCTCTACCATGTTAGGGATACTTTAGGTGCAACAAGCCCTTCCTAGTATCTCATGGAAGACCATTTTCATCTAATCTCTAAATCAAGTCTTTCCCAGTAGGTTTTGTTAAGGCCAACCTGAGGCATGTTGGGTCAATTGGTGCATTCATTACAAATCATATGTGTTGGGTCAAAGTAGACCAACATCCTGGGTCCTAAGGGTGCTCAGGGACATGTATCATTTTCTCATGTTATTATGAGGGCCAAATATCTCAACATTGCATTTTATAAGCCATTTATCTCTCTGAAAATGCTTAGGTACTTATGGAGTGGGTGCCCTCAAGGCTTCGGTTGTTGTTCACTAACTGGAAAAGCCAACATGAACTTAAATGAAAGCAACCATCCATTATAGAACAAGATCATAATATCATCTAGGTGGACCAAACTTGGATGTTAAGGGTATACCAATACTTCAAAGAAGGACCACCTTCCCATATCTAACTAGACCAAGTCTCATAAAGGTGTTATCCACCTTGATGGAGGTGGATAATGGTCAATCCTATTAGGTGTTTCCAACCCTTGAGGGGAAATGGCATTTCAAAGGTTAACCCCTTAATCAATAGGTGTTAGTGTAAACATATGGAAATGGATGGGAAAAGGCTTCATGGCCAAGTTCCATGGTCAATGGGACCAGGTGATTGGGAGTCCACATCTCGAGTGTATGAATGTAAGGAGGGAGTAATCATGGAGGCATGAGTTACCTTTCTTGGATTGATTTTTCCACCCCTCTAGTGCACATTTTACTTTTTCTTGTTAAATCTTTTTATAATGGTGCATAATTGAAGGGTTAGAGCTTACTCTTTATGATGTATCATTTAATATTACCCCTTAAGATGAGACACATTGTCGCTCATTATGGTTGGGACATGCAAGGGTTCCTTTTCATGTAAAGGAGAATCACGTGCTTAGGAACTAGGTGATGGTTAATAAATAGGGTAGATCTCATGCTAGGATTTTTCCTACATATTAACTTATGTCCTGGTCATATTTTTCATTTTGAAATTCTTGTTTTTCTTTTTTTTTTGTGGCCTTGATATGCTTTTTCATTCTTATAGTTCCAACAACCTCCAAGGAAATTTTTTCCAACCCTAATCAAGGAGTGTGGACATGAGGGTATCGACAAACAAATGATAAGTTAGACCCGAAGAATGGAGGTGGTATATGGGGCTTGTATTATGGCATGGAAATTGTTAATTATGGTGTAGGGGATAATGAACACGATGTCTCAATCCACGCTTTCCAAGTAGTTCCCCTCCTATAACCCTAATTCCTTAAGGGAAATCCCATTGAACTAGTGCCAAAGGTTAACCCCCCTTGTAATGTGAGAGAACAGATTTACAGTCAATATTGGTCAATATTTTAGATGACTCCTTTATTCAAACTGCTTAAAACAAAAAAGTATAAGCACCTGATTGCAAAATGATCAAAGTATCTTTTGAATACCAACCCACCTTCATCCAAGTGGAAATGTCGAATGATGAGATATATGTGGCTGATGCAAATGGAATAGGCAGATGACATATCCATTAGAGAAATTTTGAGGTAAAAAATGGGCCTCAAAACAAAAATGTACAAAAAAAATAAACTTTATAAGAACCAATAGGATTCAAGATGATGATGTCAACCATGGGGGATTATTCACCTCTTTTGGAGTAAAATGGTAAAAATAAAAAAAAACTAATTTTTCAACTAGTATTTTCAACTTATCTTGTGATTTTACTCAAATTTCGAGTGAGAGCACTAGTTGGTTGCAGAATTTAGTTTTCATTCGAGGAGTACCCATGTTGCATACATTCTATGGACCCTACTACATGAAAATACATTATTTCAATCATGTTTTTTCATGTATTTCACATTTTTCGTGCAGTAGGGTCCATCAAAAGTATGCAACATGGATACTCCTTGGATGCAAAATTAAATTCCACATCCAATGAGTCACTCCCACTCAAAATTTGAGTAAATGCGTAGGGAGATAAGTTGAAAATACAAGTTGAAAAAGTAGGTTTTTCTTTTTACCCTCCAAAACTTAATGAGAAAATATTATCTTATTTTATTATTTCTACTATTATTTTATAATATTCCTTAGGAGACCCATTTTAGACTTCAAAATTTCTCTATTAATGCATCATCAAATAGTAACTATTAGGGGTTGTTGGCTAGCTGGTTATCCGGTTGGTTGTCAAATGTAGGAGAAAAGTTTTCTTTTATGGGGTTACCCATTTTGGTGGGTAAAAAACTACTAGAAACATGGTAAATTCTCCTATGTTCAGTATCTGCAATTTTTTTATTCTGGTTCTATCTGCATGGTAGAATTATATGTTTCGTGTATAGGTTGTCCTAGAGGCATTGCGAATTCTTATGGTGTTTTGGCTTGTTTATGCTCAAACTCCCACCCATAGCACCCCCTAGAAACCATTCCCTCAATTGTTCTTATATGATCTCACCGCTTGGTTAGCTTTGGCACATTTTTTCATTTTATTCATATCATTGTTTTGGTTTAGTGTTTCTTGGTTCATGAGTCCTCATTTTCCCTGAGGGTTTACCAGCTTTGTTTTTATGTCTACTCCCGGACGTTATTCTATGGCAGAGGATGCATTCTTGCTGGGGGTCCCTTCGAGGAAGCATCGAGCCCAAACTTAAGCCCAATATACTACTGATATTTTACATTATTTTACCCCACCTAATATTCATGTAGAAATTCAACAACTGGAAGCTTTAATCACCAATGACCACTAGGCCTATTCTCACTTTGAAATCCAAACTAAAGTTGCTAGTTGGGTCCCTGACCCTGACCACACCAAGGGAAGACACATTCGATACCTTAATCACATCGCCCTTCATTGTAGAATGAAGACGGTCTTGGGATGGGTGCTTAAAGAAACATATGTAGATCATAATGAGATAATTGCATGCTTCTATGAAATCCAAAGGGTCCAACATCACCAATGCTCCTGTTTGGTCAACCTTGATGCCTGCTTGGCACATATCGAAGGTAAAGTGTGGTAATTTTTTTATTTTCATAGTTAGATGGATGGAAAACTACACCTAGAAGATGATATGTTGAAATCTTTAAAATATTTCTAAATAGTTGTCTAAACATAGGATAGCTAGCACTGAACCTATATTTTTTATTATTTTGATGGATGGAAAACTAGTCAGTTGCCTTCACATCCGTTGATTTGGTTTCCCTTATGGAAAACCATGACATTGAGTAGGAAAAGTATTGAAATTTTTATGCCAGTGCTTATGGTTCAATTGAAGATCTTAATCAACAACCAAAAAAGTTATACAAATAAAATAAATGTTTGAAAAAACAACCCTACTTAGAGAACAATGTGTTTTGTACAATCCTAAAAATACTCAACCATTTTCATTAATTGGATCATGTGCATTATATCTTGCATGAAAAATAACATACAAGGGATTATTCATCTTCAACAACAAGGTTGGAATCCATTACATCAAAGCTAATCATGTCACTTGATATAGTTATAAAAAGATAATAGTAGAGTGTCCTGGTGTAGCTAACTAAACTATGTAAGAGATTGGGGTATTAAATATTAATGCCACGATGGATTTTTTTTTTCTTCGTAAGTTCGGTAACAGTGAGGCTACATCATGGTCATGTCCAAGAATAACACTCAAATAGGGCGGGGAATTGAACCGGTGGCTTAACACCTAAGAGTTCCTTAACAACTCGCCCGATCAACCTCTATCTAAGACTTCGTGGACCACGATGAAAGTTTATAGGCAACTTGGTTTGTAGAAAAAGTAATACCCATTAACTTTTTGGTATTTAATGTTGGATAGAATTCAATTGGATGTTATAATGATGCTAATCATGAAGGCTAAATATCATGTTAGGGATAGGTTAGAATGTGGAAATTAAAGATATTAGTTAAAAATGTCTTATATATATTTTAGGTTTTTGTTTTTTTGGAAATACTTTCTTATGAGTTTTGTCTAAATGATAAAAAATTATTACATTGACAAATTTGTACACACTAAACACTTTGAGGTTTTTTAAGTTTTGAATTTATTTAAGCATTCAAAAATATATTTTAAAAAATGAAAATAAAAAATATCAGATCAATTTAATATCACGTTGTCAAAATTTAAAAAATCATAAAAGTACTAAATTATATATATATGAGTTAAACATATATACACATTTCATAAAACATTTAAATAAGATTTGTTGCAATTCCATGGGCCAATATCATGGTTTGCTAATACCACATACCCAAAGAAATCAAAACTCATGTTTATATGATGTTTTTTTTTTTAATTAATCAATTTAATTAAAATAGTAGAAATGGCATAACTACTTTTGAGATTTATCTCAACTTTTGATATATGACTATTATTTAGAATATTTCTAAATAAATGGCTCTATCGTCCATCTAATTAAATGATTGGTAAATGAGTCAATCGATAATAAACATAATTAAATCTATACGATCCATCTAATTAAATGTTCGGTAATGTCCATATGCGTCAATCCATAAGAAACCTCAAAAACTTGTCCACTGGGTCTTGGATGGACAATGATCAGGTGCGGTGCGTTGTTACAGATGTTAAGTCATGGTTTTAAGCAACTAAACATAGATGAATGACTTACTTAATACAGTTCAATCCCAAAAAATGATATCTAAGCTAATATAATGTTTAACATTTTGACTAAGTCAAATTACATAAAAATAATAAAATAAATTTTAAAAAATAAAATAAAATAAAAATATTAATGTAATGTAACCATTTTAATTAGAGAAAAAAATTAAAAATAAAATAAAAATAAAAACATAAAAATACCCTCAAAATAAAATAAAAATAATAAAAAACAATAACCTTATAAAAATAAAATAAAAGTAAAAATGGCCCATGTTATTGACCCATGTTTTTCATGTTGAATACAACCTATTTAAAAGGGAAATTAAACCAGCCTAGATCTATCTTAACTCTGGATCATGACCATGACCATGTAGCCTCACCACTACCTAACTTTAAAAAAAATAAACCTCAATACATGATTATACATCCCATGTTGTTAAAATTGAAAACATCATAAAAACTAATTAAATTATTATCAATTATAAAAATAATTAATATATGAGTTAAACATATATACATGTACAATATTGTTAATTATAGCCAAAATTAATTAAAACTAATTAAATTATTATAATGTTTAACATTTTAACTATTATATATAATGTTTAATATTTTAACTAAATAATATAATGTTTAAAATTTTGACAAAAAGAGATTAATGTAATGTAATCATTTTACTTCGAAAAAAAAATTGAAAAATAAAATATGGTATTGACCCATGTTATTCACGTGGAATATAACTTATTTAAAAGATAAATTAAACTAGCCTAGATCCATCTTAACTCATGATCCACAAATATCTTATATAAGTTAAACATATATACATGTACAAGATACTTAACCATAGCGGAAATTAAACTAGCTTAGATCCATCTTAACTCAGGATCCACAAATCTCTTGTATAAGTTAAACATATATACATGTACAAGGTTCTTAACCATAGCGGAAATTAAACTAGCCTAGATCCATCTTAACTCACGATCCACAATCTCTTATATAAGTTAAACATATATACATGTACAAGATTCTTAACCATAACGATTTACTCTGACTTTACCATGGAGATTCTTGATCTTATATAAGCTAAACATATATACATGTACAAGATTCTTAACCATAGGGATTTACCCCAACTTTACCATGGATATTCTTTATTTGTAAATAGAATTTTTTACAATACCACGGGCCAATAACATGGTTTCTAAATACCTTCCCAAAAACACAAAACTCACTTCATATAACACATGTTCATTTCACATTTTTTTAATTAATCAATTTAAATAAAATGACAAAAAAAGAACATAACTACTTTCGAGATAAATGTTCAACCATTGATTTGTATATACTGCTATGAATACTCTAAAATATTTGTGGAGGTTAAATCTAATGCAGGGGCATTAGGCTCAAGACAATACTTTGTATATAAATAGACATAAGGGGGTCTCATGTTTTTTATTTCCTATGTAATTATTCATATTTGAGTGATTTTTAGTTAAATGTGGAGAGAATTGTAACTGCCCTCGAATGATTAGTGGGCATATGAAGAGGTAGTCAGTTTCAGTTTATTTAGGGATTAGGCTAAATTTAGGACTTTGGGAAATCCAAGAGTTGTTGAGTCGTCGAAGAATCTGAATTGATTCATTAGTAGTTTTTGTATAAAAATAAGCCTCAAAGGCATTAGTAGGCAGACTTGCATAGACTTATATAAACATGAGGAAATTTGGAGATCGAGCTGGAGATCGGCCGAACGGGGTAGAATAGTGAGGTAGAAGGGCCATTTGATTTGAAGATCTGGCCAAGAACCAGTAAGTTGTAAGTAATTTCGTTCAGATATATATGAAAGAAGTTAGTCCTGAATTCTGTGAGATGTACATTGTTTGATTTAGTCTGTATGAAGAATATTTTGAGTTCCTGTGATTATCTATGGGAATAGAACTCTGAAGGTTGAGGGTTAACATGGTACTCTATATGAAGTGAAGGAATCAATGCAATTTGTCACATTTGAATGTTATTGAGCTTGTAATCGATTACAATCCATAGAAATCGAATATAGAGGGGGATTAGAGTCGACCCCGTTCAATTGGATACGCAGGGGTTTAAGGACTGATAGACAATGAAGGCTATATATTCGTCGTGCATATACGGTGAATAGAAGTCCGGTTTTAAGCCACACATGGAGGCCTTACGCCATTCCTAGAGAATGGCTTTGTGTTACAATAACCGAGTATAGGGAAATGGTTATGCATTGTCTGTGTGCCAGAGAGGGTCATAGTGGTTCGGGGAGTTCATAAATGCACAAGTAAAAAGAGGAACGGTGAGTTAACTAAAGAAGCGAAGATTGGGTTTTATTGCAAGACATGGTGGAATGAAACCATAGTCTATTTAGAATCTGAATTAAGGATACAAGGTTGAAGGCAGAGCTTATAGAATAAAGGCACTGAAGAGTGGTGGAACCCTGAGTCGAGAATGGAACTGGGAGCGTGAATAGTGAAGGCGGTTTCAGAGGTAGAAACCAGCGGTCTCGCATTATTAAAAAGTGGTAAGTTGGTTATTGAAAAAAAAACGCGATAGTGCTCTCTGCCCGACGCGTGTTTTTAGGTGGTAAGTCAAAACCACTTATTTCGCCTTTTTTTTTAGCGTTAAAGCTCGACGGATAAAAAATGCGATATTCGTTTATGTTCGTTGGATCATTGGTGTTGATGCGACGAGGCGTCAACCGTTGGATGCAAGGGGCGAGTTAAGTGCTGGGACCCAGTTCATCGTGTGAGTTTGGGGAAATAAACTCCGTACAGTTTGATCGCGCGACTATTGTTGGATTATTGAATGGTAGCGCGATAGACTTATAGCCATTGGATGGGGGTGATAGTTAATGCAAAGGTAAGAACCCTGTGGGCCCAAGTATTATGTGAAGTTTGGAGTTATGTATATGCGCTTAGTTTTAATCCAAGGCCGAAGGGATTAAATTTGAATTGAAATATCTGCATGGTTTAAATAATAAGGGTCGGGCATTGATCCTTAAGTGTGTAGAATCCAAGTTATAAATTGGGGTTTATTCCAATGGTCGAATGTTGAGTTCACATATGCAGAGTTATAAATTGGGTTTTAATCCAAGGGCGATATATATATTTGCATGTCCATAGTTGAAGACCGAAGGTCTATTGTTGGGTTAATATGTGCCAATACAAGTTGATGTGTTAAACCCTGTTGAATGTTTGATATGAGGTGAATAAAGTGTGGGCCCGATATATAGATGGTTTCATAATCATATAGCAAAGGTCTTGAAGGGTAACCCTCCGCTCGTGGAATTGTATGAAGAATTCCATCTGTATGGTTTCATCACCAGAGTTGTAACCTTTGATAAGAAGCTCCCGTAGTTATAAGAGTTTGCCCAGATTGGAAATTGGATTGAGCACAAAGTTGAGTGCAGGTGTTTTATATGCAAGAGAGTTTAATTTAATATCTCAAATCTCAGATTGAGATATTAAAGATTCAGATTTATTTATTTAAATTTCCAGCTTAGGAAATAGAATGTTAAATTGCACATATTTTGGATTGCTTGGGGCATGAATTTGAATGCATTTTATATGCAAAAAAGTAAATGGGGACTGTGGGTTTTACCTATTATCATGTGGTATCAGAGCTAGATAAGCTCTTTGAGAATTAATTTTGAAATGCATATGTACTGAAACAGTGAAGAAGGTTGGTTTTTAAATCTGTTTAACAGAATTTACAGATTGATTAGGTGTGCAACAAAGGTATTCAGAATTGCAGAATCTGAAGTTGAAGACAAAGGGTCTTGAAGATTGCAGCACACAGAGATGCAATGCAGGTGAGAGGAACAAAAAGATCATTTGGGAATCTTGGAAGGTGAGTGATGAGAATTATTTGACTCTGGTTTGAAGGATTTGTTTGCAGAACGCAGAGTGTAAGCAATTGAGGAAGAAATCTCAACAAAAGCAGGTCACAGCTTTGAGAGCAGTGATAAACGAGTCTAGCAGAGGATTCTAAGGTGAAGAAGAAAGTGTGGCAGAACCTGGAGGATTCCCAACAGAGGTTGTATGAAAGAAGAACATATGCGTTCTTGAGAAGTTGCAGAGTCCTAGAGAGATCATAAGAGAGTGCTCAGAAGGTTCCAGCAGAAGGGGACCAGTACTTGCCAAAAGCCCAGAACCGGAGGAAAGGATTGGTGAGGTAAGTTGCAGCAAGAGAGCTTGCTGTTGCAGAGGCTTAGCGCAGGTTGTGAGTGAAGAAATCATGGAGGATAAAATGATCACCGATAGCCATAGCAGGGATTGCAGAGGTTCTAAGAGAGGCCACAATAGAAGAGTGAGGAAGATGCCAAAGAAAATGGCATGAGGAAGAAATTCACTGATGAAGAATATGAGAAAGAATTAGCTGTGATCTGGGAGCAGTTCAACAAATTAGAACTAAGGATAAAGGAAAGCCAGAGAGGTGGTTGGCTCATGAAGAAGAAAGTAAAGTGGCAGAGGCTACAGATGAAGAGAGAGAAAATGATAAATGCTAAACTAAAAGAGAGATTACTCAAGATGATTGAGTATCTGGAGAAGGACTTGTAGACTGAAACTTCAAGATAGACCAAGGGGTCAAATGACTTTACATATGATGATTTTTGTATGTTTGCAGGAAGAACATGTGGAGAAGAACAAACTGTTGATGTTGTCACTAAGGAAGACAATGGAACAATCATATATGTTGTAAATGTCCATGCACAGTTGGGGAAAGGTTTTGTTTTCCAACATATTGGAAATAGAGGAGATTTAAATTGTGATGATGGCCAAAGGCTGGAAAATGAGAAATCAATTGGACAGCTTGAAGAAACTGAAGAGAGGAACATTGAAGAATCTCGGGAGTGTATAGAATACTTGGATCAGTAGGAAGATTTGATGATCAAATCATGAAATGAGACCATAGGGTCTCATGGTTTTACAACTGACAAGTTGTGTGTGAATGCAGGTATTGAAGAAGACAATTCATATGATGAAACTGTATTCGGTGAAGCTGAAAGTTTCCGAGTCACATATGATGATTATCTTTCAGAGGAAGATCAAACTGAATTACTACATCAGAAGGAATTCATAAATTCCTTGTTTAATGAAAGAGATTGGTTCAATGAAGATATGACAGTTATGTTTGATGATGATCAATTTGTTATTAATGCTGATAATGGCAGATTCACTTTATTGAATGGCTAGATGGAAGGTGATGGATAGATAATTGAAGTCATTGCAGAAATGGGAAACTAGAATTATATTCTGATGAAGGCTGAAGAGATGGTGAAAACAGGAAACTTGACTTGTGATAGAAAGGAAGATAGTGAATACAGTATGAATGTTTTCTCAGATGAGATGACAGGTTTGTGGCACAAGTTAAGTATTCTGGAGTAGAGAAGAGAAACACAGAGAGAAGGTGTTCAGATTGTAAAGGCAGAAGTGAATGAAGATGAGATCCCTACTACTTGTGCGTGCATGTGGGTTTGGGGTCCACCATGTTGTTTCAAGATTTTTAGAAAAGTTCGATAGGTAAATTCAAAAATCTGCATTTCTATGTCATCTTTGCCTAGGGCTATGCTAGTTTTGTTTGTATTACTGGTCCACTGAATAATAATAATAATAATCTTTGCATTACTTTGCCTAGGGCTATGCTAGTTTTCATTGTATTACTGGTCCACTGAATAATAATAATAATAATCTTTGTATTACTGGTGTATAAATCTTTGTATTAATTATGATATATATTCGTGTATCACTCATTTACTGAAAAATAATAATAAATTAATGTTTTGTATGTACAGATACTTTGATTATGTTTATATCCACAATTGTTGTGGGAAACATAACTGGCATCTTAATTTATAATTAGATAGAGTGGTTATATTATGAAGGTAAATTTTGGAATATTTAAAAAATTCAATGATTATTAGAAAATTAGTTAATTTTATTTATATTAATTAGATTTTTAAAATATTTTAAAAATTGCTTTCAAAATAAAATTAAGAGTATATATATATATATATATATATATATATATATATATATATATCTCGTAGTTTTTATAATTAGATAGAGTGGTTAGATTATGAAAATAAATTTTGAAATATTTTAAAAATTCAAAGAATATTAGAAAATTAGTTAATTTTATTTATATTAATTAGATTTTTAAAACATTGTAAAAATTGCTTTCAAAATAAAATTAGGAGTATATACCAGTGTTAAGAGTATATATATAGAAGTGTTTTGAATTTTTGTCTTCATTTACTAAAATATTATAAATGATACAAATACTCGCAAAGAAACGATATTAATGTAGGTAGTTGTAACGAAATTGTGTGGGAAAAGATGAAATTCTATTATCCATAGTTTTATTAAGCATATTTTAATGAGTTAGTGGATGATCATTTTATCTTTTGATTTTATATTAGCATAGTGCATTTAAAAAAGATATTAACACATGTAGTTGTAACCAAATTATATATTATATAATAAAATTAGTTTGGAGAAAGATAAAGTCTAGACAAAGATGGAATTCCATTATCCATAGTTACATTAAGCATATTTTAATGAGTTAATGGATGATCATTTTATATTTTTATTTTATATTAGGGTACTGCATTTAAAAATGATATTGACACATGTAGTTGTAACCAAATTATATATTATATAATAAAATTAGTGTGGAGAAAGATAAAGTCTGTTATTCATAATTCCATAAGCATATTGCATTTAAAAGTGATATTAACATAAGAGTTGTAACCAAATTATATATTTATGTTGTAAAGCATCTCACTTTGAAAACAACTGTTATTAATTAGTTACAAAAATAATCGAATAAGGAAAATCGTAGGATAATTGTAGTAGTCCAACTTGCACATTCATTATTTCCACCGTTTTAACTTACAGACTTCTTTTCATCTTCTTAGATGAAACAAAATAGTATATTATCTAACAAAATAATTTTAAAATGGTATTAACGTATGTAGTTTGTAACAAAATTAGGTATCATGTAAAGAAAATAGTGTGGACAATGATGAAAGTCTATTATCGATGATTTAATGAATAGATATATAATAATTAAAGGTGAGTGATTTTATATTGATTTATTGCATGTAAAAACTTAAAAATGATATTAATGTAGGTGGTTGTAACGAAATTGTACAGGCAAATAAATGATATTAATGTAGGTAATTGTAACGAAATTGTGTTGGCAAAGATAGAATTTATTATCCATAGTTCCATTAAGCGTATTTTAATGAGTTAATGTATGATAATTTTATCTGATTTTGATTTTATATTAGTGTATTGCATTTAAAAATGATATTAACATATGTAGTTGTAACCAAATTATATATTATATAATAAAATTAGTGTGGTGAAAAATTAAGTCTGTTATACATAATTCTATAAGCATATTTCATTTAAAAATGATATTAACATATGTAGTCATAACCAAGTTATATATTTACGTTATAAAACATCTCTCTTTGAAAACAATTGTTATTAATCAGTTACAAAAATAATGAATAAGGAAAACCGTAGGATAATTGTACTAGTCCAACTTGCACATTCAATATTTCAACCCTTTTAACTTACCAAATTATTTAATGTTATAACACCAAATTTAACAATAAGTGACCTAATTATTTTTTCAAGTTTATAGAATTACAACATTGTAACAGATAGGTTCTATCAATTGGATAGAGTTGAGAAAGCCAAAGACATGTTTGAAGAGCAATACATAAATGTAAATGAGTAACCCAAATCTTGTTGTTCACTCTTTGTAGTTGTAGCATGTGAGAGTCGCTACTTATAAGTTAAATATTCAATTAAATCACGTAAAACTCTGCACACTACACTCTATACGCTATCTATA
This sequence comes from Pinus albicaulis, assembly GCA_034641835.2. Classification (NCBI taxonomy): domain Eukaryota; kingdom Viridiplantae; phylum Streptophyta; class Pinopsida; order Pinales; family Pinaceae; genus Pinus; species Pinus albicaulis. The sequence goes on from CM076569.1 coordinate 204,240,878, forward strand.
CTAACTAGGTTATAAAAAAACCAATTTATTTATCCAAACAATTCTTCAAACCTATAATTTTTTTAAATAAAATAATTCATATTTATAAGTTACATATTCAATTAAATCACATAACATATCACATATGTTTTCCTCTGTACTACTCATTTCTTCTAGAATACTCTTTCCCATGTTACTGCTTTACAACATTTCCTTTGCAACATATGGTGCAATTGCTAGTATAATCATTTTAAATACGCTAAATATGTCTCAGATTAATCTGGTCATTTTAATTTTAAATTTTCTTACTTACCTCAGTTTGTTGAGATGATAAACATTGTTAATAACTTTAATGATGAAAATGTAGAAAAAGAAATTAACTCAAACAGATTACAGAAAACACAGATACAAAACCAGACAAAACAATGGCAGAAAAGAGGCTTCAGCCTCATGGAATTCTCATCATTCTCTCTTATTAAAAGAATTTAGTATTACAATTTAAATGGATGAGAGACAATGTCTTAAGATAGTCCGTGCTATCTTAGACTCCTTTGGTTGAGATAATTTCTCACCAAAAACCCACCAAGATAGGAGTTAATAAACAAACTCCAATATTTGAGGAACAACCCAAGAGTTAGGCACATATTCCTAACTTGGAATATTTAATTAATTAATTTATTTTTGGATTTATTATTGTTTTGTGAGAGAGGCTAACATTCCCCCCTTCAATGATAAATCCAAAATAAGAATGAGGAACCATCTTCCAAGTTCTCATGTTGATCCTCAAAAACATTTCCTGAAAAAACCGCCAAAGCTGGATGCTGAAAAACTACAATCTGAAGAGACCATGTGTCAGCTGCATGTCTGATTCATCTCTAAATTTCGCTTGACAACTCCATCAAGTGCCAAGTTGCAAAATGATCCATCTGTCCTTTGCATGAAATCAACATCCTTTGTCCACTGACAAAATTTGTTCAAAGCCCACTGGCTGATGATGTCAAAAACAACTCACTATTGCTTTTGTTGTGCTAAAAACTGTTCACTGCTTCTTTGTTGTTGACTGCCCACTGGAAAATTTTTTGATGTCCACTGGCAAATTTGTTAATTCCCACTGGCTGTTGAAGATGCCCACTGGCTACTTTTGTTGGTTTTGTCGAGACTTTCAGTTTGAAAACCACTGTCTATGTCATTGACATTTTCCCCCCTTTGTCAGCTGAAAGGAGAGACACTTCTCTTGGAAAGTATTCCTGAACTCCCCCCCCCTTTAGGTGTAGGAGTTTTACACTGGTGTACTCCCCCGTTCAACTGCATGAGAGTACTATCATCTTTTCACTGTTGGCTGCACTATGTGTGATTGTATTCGATTGTATAACTGAGACAATCTTTTGACTGTGGATGACCATTTCCAAGGATCGATCCATTCATAATGTATCTTCAATCTGGCTGAGTGTTGTTGGTTGCGACATTTTTCTGAGGAATGATTGGGCTTGCCACAATGGCGACAAGGATGGAGATCAAAACACTGATCTTCCATATGACCGGTTCTTTGACAATGAGAACATTGCGGTTGGACTTCAACTTCAGGTTGCGTGCAATTATGTTTGTTTGCAACTTTGGGTTGCGTGCATTGCTGGTTGTTTGCAACTTTCTCAGAACTTGCTGAGGTGAGTTGTGCAAGAAATCTTGCACTGACGAACTTAATTGGCTTGGAACAATATGGGATATGTAAGTTTGTGTCATCATTGACATATCCTAAGCCTCTTCGATTCTTGTTATTTTGAATTTCTTCCCATGGCTTGATGATGGGCTTGGAAGAAATTGGAACTAGAACAACTTAGACACTTGAAGCTGTTTGGATGAATGACTTATCATCTAGATGGTTCAAAGACTTGAAAGTATCACTCTTTTCTTGCAATTCATTCCGTTGAAGTTGCGAATCGAGTTGAAGAAACTCAATGGTTTCATGTATTTGTCGTAGATGTCGTGAAAGATAAACAAGAGTTTCTTTGTTGATGTGCACCATGTCTTCATCACTTGAGATGATCAAACTGTGAAGAATGTTTAACAACTGAATATGTTGCACCATCTGAACTTGCTCACTTGAAATCAGGCTCTCTTGTCAGAGATGTCATACTTTGAACTGTTTCACTTGAATGACAACCTCGCTTGAATGTGGCTTGAATAGCACGCTCGCTTGAGTTGTTGCTTATTGTGCTTGCTAGAATTGTAAAATTTTCTTGCTTAAACTCTGGTATTCACGCTCGCTTGATGACGATTGCGTTTTCTTGAATGCTCACTTTTCTTACTTGATTACTTCACGCTTACTTGAATGAATAGCCACGCTCGCTTGATGTCGATCTCAACTTGCTTGATTGGTGTTAGAGTTGAACTTGTGTGGTTGATTTGATGGTTGTTGCAATGAAATTCACTTTGGCTCGCTTGATGGTTTGATTTTTGTACTAACTTGATGCAAATTGCTTGAATGAATACTCACGTTCGCTTGCAGGAGATGTAAACTTTGTTGCTTGTTTGCTTTAAAAACTCGTGCACTCAATTGATTTTATTTTAAAGAAAGGGTTTCGAACACTTTCGAAAATGCACCCAAAAAAGCTTACAATGATTTTAATGATTCACTTTAAAACAATGAATTCACTTGTCCTCTAAAAAAATTCATTAACAATGAATTTTTAATTATTCACTTAAAACAATGAATTTGATCACAGGTTCTTAAATGGATTTGCTGATGTAGACTTTGCTTTGAAAACGCTGGAGTTTCCAGATTCATGAACTTGATTGTATTGAGTGAATTTGCTTGTTGATGTAAAATGCTGATGTTGACAACTTTGATTTTTTGTTGGAGTGGCGCAAATGCATGTGTTGAGTTTAATTTTCCCGCCTTGCAGCTATTTCGTTACATGTGTTGTGCTTGTTGATATTGAACTTTATGTATGCGATATTAAATGAAATCATTGATGTGTCACAACTAGACACAAATAAAAAAGCAACAACATGAAGCCATAAAAAACATGCGCCATCACAAACACACATAGTGTACCTAAGATCCCCTTACTCAATTTCGGGCGGATCTAAGACACAATCACCAAAAAATGATATCTTTATTAAGTATTGAGTACATAAGGAATCTCCACCTTCAAGTAATGAAAATGGAAAGCTCACAACCTTTAGAAGCAATTCGTCTTCAAAATCTGGATATTCACTGACTCAATCTCTCTCTCAAAGTAAAACAATAATTTGAATTACAACAAGAAATCGCTCTAAAAAATTCGACATATCACTCCAAATACAAAACACTTATCCCTCCAAATTTACAATAAATCACCTTATCTCTCCAAATACAAATAGAAACACTCCTTAACTCTCCAAATTACAAAAGACAACTTATCACTCCAAAAAATAATCACAATCTTTACCCCAAATGTACAAAAGAAATTTACCTTCTCACTCCATCCAAAAATTTAAAAAAACTGCATTATCACACCACTCTTTATCTCTCCATTATTTACTATCTCTCGTACAAAAATAACATAGCAAACTCCACTGCATGGGTTGGGTTCTTTGCATACCCAGGCTTTCAATTTCTTAGCCATCCATGGCCATGGACGCAACGCAGAACTCGGTGATGCTTGGATTGAAGAAAATACAGTTGAAAAAATAGGCCAGGGCTTTATCCACAACTTGCCTTCGAGTAGATCCCATTGGTCTCCCGAGTTGTGTAGAAATCACAGCTTGACAAGAGTATCGGCCAGGTGCAGCAGTGACAAGGAACTTCAATTTACAATGGCTTCCATTGTTAACAATGACACAGATTGCGTTGCAGAGGATACGTCCGCTTCTTTGTGTGAAAGAGGTGTCCAAGAAAAATAATTGAGTGTTTCTACAATTCTTGTGAACTTCAGTAATTCTTTTGACCCATATGGCGCTCTAAGCACACCTCTGTACCAGACTGCAACTTTCAAGCAGCTAGCGAAGTTAGAGGATGTTGATCGAGCATTTTGTTTCACAAGAGGGATCGCTGCTTTGTCTATTGTTACACGTCTTGTAAAAGCAGGACAAGAAATTGTTGCTGGAAATGACATATAATGACCGCTAATAGAGAACCAATACGGAATAGAAAAAGAATACAAAAATTGCAAACCTGCTGTGAATCGATTTAGTTGAGGTCATCATGAGAGGCTCCGATTTCAAGAGTATCTTGAGGAAAGTGAGACTGAATGCAGTGGTCTTTTATCTCTCAGACAATGCCAAACTTTTCAGTCATTCAATGCTCAATGCTGGTCTCCACGATTTGTTACACAAATATATCCCACGTAATAGCATTTTTGCACAGACTACAGGCTCCTTCAGTGTAGTTTAAACTCGAACTTCAATACAAATTTCCAACTTAGACTCTGCTCAGACTTCAATGCCCCAATAATCAACAGTTACACAATGTTTCAACAATATTCTGCTATATAAGCTCAATGCTCAGAATGCAGTCACCACTAATCCACCAAATGTAGCTCACCATACCAAAAAAAACAACCAAACAACCAATTCTTTATATTGCTTGGAGACACAGATGAGAATCGGTGTGCTCACAGGAAGTGTTCGACAATTCAGCACCACACTCCATTTCTCTGCTCAAAATTCAACAAAAAAATACAAACATAATCACTCACCAATCACGATAACCGTCGGCTTCAGCTCGACATTCCTCTTCCATCACACTAGGGATGGGGGTCTCCATTCAAAATGCTCCAAACGTAGCAGTCTTCCACTACTATATGGGGTTCTCTACTTCATACGTTGTGACGGGATCCTGAATGACAACATTCAAACCACATGCACATCAAAGGATTTAATGCCTCTGAGCCACGCTGGATCTCAAACTTCTCACTGTCGTTTCAACCTCCAGGACTCCCGATGAAACAATAATTTGCTAATCAAATGAGGCTGGATGGTGTGCAAGAGTTTTACAAAGGCATGGCTCAAATGTATGCTACGGCTCTGGCCTCTGGACTTCACACGCAATCTCGGTAATATGAAACACAGCGTTTCAAACACACGCAGTCTCGGTAATATGAAATACAATGTTTCAAATTTTGCAGTGGCTAAACAACTGCCATAAATATTATATGAGGATTCAAGTGCTAGAAATCAACAATAAATTCCAACAAGTTTAAAGCTTTCACACAAAGAACATTTGCTAGTTTTTAAAGTAGAACCAGAGATTTGTACGTGTGTGCAGTATAATGGGAAATTCCATCCACAGAGGGATTGAGTGTCATTACTCGTGCTATTACACTTTTGGAACCTCACGTTCTCAGTCCCGGTGTAAATTTCCAGAAAAAAAATACTGAAATTAAACTGAAATTTATTTTCCAAAAAAAATTCTGAACAATTTGCATACCAATCATTCGCTAGTCAATTCAATGGAGTTTTCCAAGAACTTGTAGAGCTGGAATCTGCTCCTCACATTCACTGTAGCATTATCGTAGCTCTAATACCACATGTAGAAAAATAAATTAACTCAAATAGATTACAGAAAACACAGATACAAAACCAGACAAAACAATGGCGGAAAAGAGGCTTCAGCCTCATGGCATTCTCATCATTATCTCTTATTAAAAGAATTTAGTATTACAATTTAAATATATGAGAGACAATGTCTTAAGATAGTCCGTGCTATCTTAGACTCCTTTGGTTGAGATAGTTTCTCACAAAAAACCCACCAAGATAGGAGTTACTAAACAAACTCCAATATTTGAGGAACAACCCAAGAGTTAGGCACATATTCCTAACTTGGAATATTTAATTAATTAATTTATGTTTGGATTCATTATTGTTTTTTGAGAGAGGCTAACAGAAAAATGATGAAATAATTTTTTTGAATGCAAAGTGATGTTGAAAAGTCAACAAGAAATGTGTGTCTAATTTAACTTTCCCTTAATTAAATTGGACAACTAAATGTAATCTTATCTCATAATCAGTTGTAATAGTTAACTCAGTGTGATCAACTCAGTTAGCTCATGAATTTCGAGTTAAATGTGGTTGGTGAGGCATGCAGAGTGATTCTATTAGTTATGGAGTTCGAATTGCAATTAGTGCATTAGTTTAATGCATGAGAAATCGGTTATCTCAATTAATTGAGTTAAAGTCAGTTGAACTAGTTGTAACTGTTTGTTGAACTAGTGAGAGATCAAGTGAATTAAATCTGATTTAATTCACATGCAGTGATCTTCCATGCAATTGATGATTTACTATTAATAGATGCATTCATTTCAGTTCCAGTGGAGACCCAGTTGAGACAAAGGTTAAAGGGATGTTAACTATCAGTTGTATCACTGGTAGGCTGCCCGCATGCAGCAAGAAATCCATTGGATTTCCCATGAGAATTGCGCTGTTTTGGAAGGTTGAAATTCCTTTTAAAATAGGGATTACATTCCACATGAATTGCACAAGCAAGGTAGGAAACTAACTAAGTGTTGGTCGATTTTTTCCAGGTCAGTGTGAGACAGTTGTGAGAGTACAGGAGACCCTTGTGAGAAGAGTGCATTGTAATTGTTTCGTGATTCCATGGTGAATATACAATAGAATATAGAGGGGTTTTGAGCAACAAGCTTTCCCCGGGAAAATATATGTGTTGTGTTTTGATTTGCTTCTTTCTTTACTTGTTGTGATTGGTGATCGTGTTTATTTTTCCCAATTGATTTGTAGAAGGATTCAGTGTCTTGCTTTAGTAAATTTCTTAATCGGATCGAATCTATTATACATATGTTTGTATAATTTATACATGGTATCAGAGCACAGGAAATCACTATAGTGGAGAAGAAATTCAGTTTGTGACTGAATAGAATTCGAATTTGCAAAAATATTCTTGGTGCGACAGGCAGAGTAGGATCAATATGGCTTTCAATGGCTTGAGATTGGAGTATGCACTCAATGGAAGTTCCAATTATATTGCGTGGAAAGACAGAATGGAAGCAATTATGGAGGACAATGGGTTGAAAGAATTCATTGATAATGACATTCTCAAACCTACTTCAGGAGATGACGCAAATCTTAATGCTTGGAAAAAGAAGGTTGCAAAGGCAAGGAGGATCTTACTGGAGAGAATATAAGATCACATTGTCTCTAGTATCCATGACCAAGTGACTCCTTCCCAAGAGTTGGCATAGTTATCAGGACTCTGTCAATGATGTTACATCTTTTAATAAGAAGGGTTTACCTGATTGTCTCTGGAAGATAACTGTAGCAATCCTAGTAGCACTGTACTGCCCGTAATCACCCATTTTGATATGCATCTGGAAGTCTTTCTCCTCCAAGCTACTGAAAAGTTCTTTGTCTCCCGTCATGTCGAAAGATGCACCATTATTCAAGTACCACACTGATCCCAATTTACTTGACACCATGCATGCAATGAGCGAGAATTCCAACTCAAATTGTGAGGCCAAAGCCTCACCAGCTGAAGATCATGAAGCCTTCTTGTTCTTCTTCTTTTGTGGACAATTAGTGGCATAATGTCCATGCTCGTAACAGTGAAAACACTACACTCTGGACATGTCGCGCTTCTTGCCTTCTTTGCAAGACTCATATTTGAAATAGGAGTTCTTTCCTTTCCCCTTCTTCACCTTAGCAGCCAAAGTGCAATTTTATTCATCATCTGTCTTAGATAAAGATCCATCCATGGTATTCCGCCTGAATTCTTCTTGCAAAAAATCCGACCAAAGTCGTTCCCAATCTGGCAACTTCTCCCATCTAGAGTTAATATATATCATGATATATTAATATATATTATAATATAACAAATTTAATATTGTATTAATCCAAAATTATTAAATTTAATAATATTAATATTAATATTATATTTAATTATAATATTATTATTAATCTTTTAATATTAATATTCGAGTTAATAATGGATTTTTTGCATGGTATTAATAATAATTTGGCCCATGGTATTTGGCTCACAGGCTTCACCTAAATATAACCTCTTTTTTGAGTGTCCTTAAATATAAAGAGGATTACAGAGTAAATATAAAAAGAGGTTTTATTTATTTACCATACCTCATTTATTTACCATGGTATTTGGCCCATAAGCTTGGCATATAAGTAGATGTTGATTTCTCATCCTATTTGATATATTTTTATTTATTTACCATATCTCTATTGAAAGATAATTCTTCCATACTCATATTAGAATTAGTTGCAAATCTGTAGGTGGATGTTGAGAGAATATCTCAACCTCCCTATTCATATTTAGAAGTGGTTGGATCTCAACAGCACTATAAATATTGTGATGTATTCGTGTGATGATATATAGAGTAATAGATATATATATTATTCGTGTGTTTTCTGTATGCAATGGCTGCCATTTAAATTTTAATTTGGTATCAGAGCAATACAACCTTCGGTTGTTCTCACACCTGAGTCGACCATCAGTTCCTTTACGAATGTTAAGAGGGCCAAAATTTTTAGGTTCAAGTTTTCCACTTTTATTAACCTCCACCGTGTCACTCAATTTGACGCCACTGTGATCTTTGCTGAAAGAATATTTTATATTGTCCTGCATGAAACGCAATTCTAAGAGATGTGCAACATCATATTTTGAAGGCATAGCATCGCATCTGTATGCATCTTACTGGTCGTGATTTCAGGCCTATGCATTGATGCATCTGGTTCAGCCTTATTTCAGCCACAGAAAAATAGGGGCAAGATTTCTCCAGCTTTGCAGTCCTCCTCATCTGCTAGAACTTATTTTGATCTACAACACGGGATCCCCAAATCTTCGAGCAACATATATGAACAAAAAAAGCGTAAAGTTCATACTGGCCCAAACCCTCTGCACAACAGGGAGTTCGATCTAGTTTTTTTTTTTAGTGGGTTGACTTTCATATCTATTTTTGTAACTTAACACATCTTAGCAAAATTTTTGGATTGGAATTTGCTAATTTGAAATCCGTTTTAGGAGTTTTACATAAAGTTCCTATCAAAGGGCATGTTAATATTTGGAATATGTTGCTTCACGGATATAGTTCTCATGTATAATTTCTTTTCGTTATGTTAAATGAGTTTGTCAGAGATTTAAAAAAAAGGTAAAGATTTTATTTCCAACATGGAGCCTATTGCATTGGAAAAGTTTAATGGCTTTAATTTCCACACCTAGAAGTTAAAAATTCAGCTGCAAATGATGAGTAGGAATCTGTGGAATATTGTACAAGGCACGAAAAAAGCACCTACAGATGCTAAACAGTTAATTGAATGGGAAAAAAGAGAGGAAAGAGCCAAGTCTATCCTTGGACTATCTCTTGCAGATTCCCAGCTACATCTTATTGACTTACAGAGATATTCTACAGCAATATGGGAGGAACTGAATAAGGTATTTGGGGCAAAATTTGTTAATGCAAAATTTTTCTTAAAGTTACAATTGTTTAAACTCCAAATGCATAGTGAGACATCATTGTCAACACACATAAATGAGTTAAAAGCTTTGATGAGATAGTTGACAGAAATTAATTCTAAAGTAGATGAGGATGATGCAAATGCAATTTTATTAAATAGTTTGTCTTCAAAATATGATAATGCCATATTTACTCTAAGTCGAATGTCACTTCAATCACTTGATGAAATGATGGTAGCTCTTATGGCAGAAGAAAAGAGGATAGGTGACACAGAGGCTAGTTCACACAATGAACTTGCACTATTCTCTAAGGGAAGGGTGAATAAAAATAAGATTGAATGCTTCTGTTGTCATAAATATGGACATACAATATTCAATTGCAAAATTCGGGCCCAAGATATTTTGAAAGGAAGATTGAAAAATCAGCCTATGCAGCATTTTCAGAAGATTCACCTAATGTTATATTTGAAGACTCTTCAAGTGACAATGAACCTTCTGAACCATCTCTCAAACTTTTCTAAAGAACGTTTTGTGATGTGATGTGCAAGTGTGTGGTGTGGTGTGGAATATATCATTATAGTGTGGGGTTTAAGTTTATATTTGTGTAAAGGTCACTTTCTAGGATTGATCGCTAATCATGTTCTGTACCTAGAATATTTTCTTATATGACTGTTGAAATTTATCCTTCGGGGTTATTTCACAGATGGAAATATTTCAATAGGGTAGTTCAGTGTCGAGACTCTTCTTCAGGGGTGTCAAGAATTCTTAATCTTACAAATTCAACATTGCTGGTCAGAAGCAGGTGTACTTTAAATGAGTTGGAAGGTAGGCTCGAAGATGTGAAGAAAGAAAGAGTAGAAACCAGAAGACTACAGAGTGGGTAGAGTTGCTGATGAAGACCAGTGAGACGAAGATAATTTTTATTGTTATGATATGTATGTAAGAATTAAGAGGGAGTATTGAAAAATAATTCTTCCATACTCATATTAGAATTAGTTGCAGATCTATATGTGGATGTTGAGAGAATATCTCAACCTCCTTATTCATATTTAGAAGTGGTTGGATCTCAACAACACTATAAATATTGTGATGTATTCGTGTGATGATATATAGAGTAATAGATATATATATTATTCGTGTGTTTTCTGTATGCAATGACTGCCATTTCAATTTTAATTATCTCTTATACATTTTTTATATTTATTTTTTTACCATGTCTCTTTTATAAATATGTATTAAAATGGTATTTGGCTCATAGGCTTCACCTAAATAAAACTTTTTTTAAATATAAAGAGGTTTATGGAGTAAATATAAAAAGTGTATAAAAAAAGATTTTATTTATTTACCATATCACCTGTTTATTTATATTTTTATTTATTTACCATATCTCTTTTTTGAGTGTTCATAGGTCTATTTATATTTTAAATTTATATTGTGTTTATACATAATAATAATTAGATTAGTTTTTAAATAATATTAAAAATGTTAAATGTTAAACATTACGTTTACTTTTACATATTTACCCAAGACTAAATTATAAAACCCATCTAAACGCTATAATATAAATATTAATTTACTTAAAAATAAATACATAATTAGACATTGAAGTGCATATTGGATGAAAATGTATAAGAAAAAAATTGTCAAGCCAAGAAACAACATTGGATAAAATTATAAACTTTCAAGCCAGGATGAAATTTGATGAGCAAATTGCTCTCCAAAGAATGATTTACACGCCAAAAAAATTTCCTCACCCATAAATATTTTATATTAAAATAATGAAAATAGATATTATAATCGTAAAAACGGTGCTTTATGCTTTGAGGATTTCGATTTCCCAGTTAAATGGATATATTTAAATATATATTTTTAACCCACCTGAAGACATAGCCAGTTGTATCGTTTATATATTTTTTATCCAGCAAGTTGTCTATTGTCCATTTCCAATATGTATTCTCTAAATATTAATGATGGCCCTCAGCGATTTGTACCTCTGGGATTTTAATTTAATATCGCTAACCTGTTTTTCTCCCCCACACTCCATGATAGCTCCCAATAATCCGATTGATGTGGCTCTTTCACCAATAACCAATGTGTACCATTTTTCAAAAGATAGAGTAATTTTGATACAAGACTTGGATCACACAGTAACAAGGTCGTTTGGAGGCAACTGATCAACTGCTCAGGTAAATTTATTCACATACTCAAAAACATAAATTTAGGATTTTATAAAATAAAATAAAAAAGTTTAATTCAAATTAAAATTTTATCAAAAATGGTATCATTAAATTTTAATTAATAAAAAAATTTAAAAATGTCAGGTAATTAGATTATTTTATCAAATATTATTCTTAACTATTTATTTCTCAAACTTTAATAATAATAATTAATTTGGTTCATAGTTTTGAGGTTAGTTTAATTGGTTGAGTCTAAGTCATAAGTTTTGCTATTGAAAAGTTATGGGTTCAATTTCTCTAGGCACTCGGCAAGGGTTGATCCCTTTGGGTGTATCTGCCTAGTATCGTGGACGTGGTAGTGGGATCGATGTAGTATCGTGGATGTGGTTGTGGGATGTAGTGTCGTGGACGTGGTAGTGGGGTCAACGATCTCCGAGATCTGTGAACCAAAAAAAAGAAAAAAACTAATATGATCCATTCATTAATGATACATGAGTGGGTACTTGGTAAATATGTAGTGTCATGGACGTGGAAGTGGGAAGTAGGGTCGTGGATGTGGTAGTGGGGTCATCGATGATGTAGGGTCATGGACGTGGTAGTGGGGTCATCGATTTCCGAGATCCGTGAACCAAAAAAAAACTAATATGATCCATTCATTAATGATACATGAATGGGTACTTGGTAAGTATTAAGTAGGATGCTTTAAGTTAACAATTTATTTGTTATTTTTTTATTGTTGGATTAGTATCATTGCATAAAATAAAAAGTTGGTAAACTAATTATTAATTTTATGTATGGTGTTTAATGTTTATAGTGTATTAATTAATTAATAATGTATGTAATAAAATGTATATAATAAAGTAGTTTGTAACTAAAGTAATAGATGAAATGACTCTCTTTCTAGCACTTTTTTGGTGAATTTTATTCAAAAAATCAGTGTAGATTTTTAAAAATCAAAGTTGTTTAATTTGCAAAATTCTAGTTGTTAGGGGTTTTTCAAGGTCCTAAATCCATTTATGCAATCAAAATTTTAAACAACAAGAAATCATAATATCACTAGAAATTGTATATTGCCATATTTTAGCCAATAGCCATTTAGTCTATTAGTTAGACTAAGTCATAAAATAGTAATGATATGACAAAGTAGATTAATATGTATTTTGATTTAAAGTATTTAGTAAAACAATTTTAAGGAAAATTTTTCTCCAATTTAAAGCTTGTTTAAGGCCATCTTTATGGACAAGCCCTCCTCTCGAGAGCATGTAGCAGTCTCAGTATTAGCAAGACTTGCTCACTTCCCCAAGAAAAAAACATTAGCCCTCCCATTTATCCCCAAGAAAAAGGCACTAGCCCTTATTAGCTTGACTTGCTCACTTCCCCAAGAAAAAAGCATTAGCCCTCCCAGTTATCCCCAAGAAAAAAGCACTAGCCCTCCCAGAATAATTGTAGATGAAAATTCAAAATCCATGGGCTTTTTTGATGGAGCTTCTGATGACACAAGAAGGGTAGTTTTGCATTTTCTCTATCTACTACATAAAAATAAAATTTGGTCCAGAAACAAATAATAAAACTGAACTAATGGAATTTAAAAATGTATTAGTTTTTGCAAAGGAAAAAGGATGTTCTCAAATTCAAATTTACGAAGATCTAATACTCATATTAAAAAAACACAAGCTTGCAGAAATTTACTTCTAGCCCCCATCCTAGAAGCCTTATTAAGGATCAAAAACTCATATTATTTCTTTGCATGTTTTCATATTTATAAGAAGCGAAATAGGCTAGGTGATAGCCTCTTAAAAGTGGGGTGACTATGGAAGTTGGAACTACTTCTAGCCCCTATCCTAGAAGCCTTATTAAGGATCAAAAACTCATATTATTTCTTTGCATGTTTTCGTATTTATAAGAAGTGAAATAGGCTAGGTGATAGCCTCTCAAAAGCGGGGTGACTATGAAAGTTGGAACAAGGCCTCTGGCATATCCAGCAGCAATTTTAACATTAAATGTTGGCATATCCAGAAGCAACTTTAACATTAAATGTTGAAAGTAATTAAACATTTACTGAAACCGAAATAATAGTATATCATTTCTAAGCTGATGACAGATGACTTATGTATATGATTATGTATTATTTACCTAATATAAATAATGTTTTTTTTCTTTCTAGAAGAAGAAAATAGTGTTTTTTTAAGTAAAGCCGAAACAATATAATCGAGAAAACAAACCTTCTAATTTTTTTTAAATACTAATATAATTTTGAATATTTTAAAAATATAAAATATGAAATCTATATATGAACATAATTTATTTAATTGTAAATTTTAAAATATTTTGAAAATTTAATGTTTAAGAAAATCCAAAAATAAAATAATAAAATATCACAAATTGATTTTCATTTAATTTTTGAAGTGGAGAAGCACTATTGATGACGTTAACGAGGATGTTGTTGCATGTGCAAAAGAAATTTAAACCAAGTAGAGGATATGTGATGCCCATCATTTTCTACAAGTAAAGTTGCCTCATTACTCAAATTTAGAGTCGAAATCACAGTTTTTATTTATTTTGCAGGCGGTTAAAATTTTTGTGTAGTTAATAATTTTATAAAATGATTGTTATAGTATTTTATTAAGTTTAATTTGATTGTGTTGAAAGATGTGTTTTAACTTAATATAATAGAGATGCTGTAATATTTAATATTTTAATAATATCAAAATAAAATAAAAATAATAGACATGTTATATAAGTTATATTTGAAAATAATAAAATAATACTTATATTGATAGTTTATTCTAGCATTTGCATCAAAAAAGTGCAAAGACATGTTGATAGAAGTGTAGATGATGATAAAAGTGTAGATGAATGTAGAGTGTTGCAGTGGCAGTGCTGTAAGAAATTCACAGAGTCTTAATACTTGATGCCTAAGGATAACCAAAAAGTGATGATAAATCATAACAAAGGCATGGATTTGTTCTAATTTTAAACTTGAATACAACAAAACTGCGTGCAAAGTTAAAGATCTTGAAACTCTTATAATGACAAAGTCAAGGTTTAAAAACATTTTATTAATCAACCATATCAAAAGGAGAGCAGTTCTAAAGCCTTGAGTGCAATACGTACATTTATACATACATGATGAACACAAAACTTGGTCTGAAGATGAACACAACATCTCCCTAGGATTTAACTACAACAACCACTTGGGAAGGTGGACCAAAACTATAAATTAGGTAGCTCGTATCAAGTCTAAATATCCCCAATACCAACCAACTAATAAATAGTGTAAGACAATGAATCGAAAGTGTGTCATATAACAACAAACAAGAGTTATATTCCAAGTGACCGCCTTCATGTATGATTATCATCATTTAAATAAATCAACAACCTAGAAATAGAATGATTGATACAATTTGACTCGACACCCTGAATCAGTATTAGCGAAAGCATTTATCGATATTTAAATTAAACACTATTGTCATAAAATAATCCACACGTCAAAAAATATTAAACCTTAAAAAACATCAAATAGCCATTTTTTGGAAATCAATAGCCTTAGACAGAAAATGATAATGTAAGTAGAAGCACACTCTTACTGGCTATAAATCCTTCATAGTTGATAATGCAAGTAGAGGCACACTCACTTTTGAACTTCCGCTACATAATTTACACTTCAAAAATGAATTGTGATGTAAGTATATGCCATAATAGCAAGAAAAAACTACAAACTTTGATTCTAAGCATGTTTTTCACTATTTAGAACAGGGGATATTGAAAAATTCATTGTTTTAAACAAAACTGAAAATGATAAGTACATTGCTAAGCAAATAACACCACTAATAAAGGCATGACAGTCATATCTCAACTAACCTTGAATTCAACAACAAGAGGGTCCATGTTACTCTTTGTACTTCAGAGATTTAAATTTCAAATTACATTCCGACGATTATTACTTCTACTATATGTGCCTCCAAATTTCTTTGGAATAAGCATTAATTGCTTGGTTTTCCCTGTGTTATTTCGAAATGATTCTCTTAATGCCTTCCAGGCAGTTTCTCTCTCGAACCTCAAATCTTGCTATCCTTTCTTCGAGTAGTCTATCACAGTGACAAAAACACCTTATTTTGAAATGGATTTTAAAATGTTCAAGTTTCAAATTTGCTTGAGGGATTATGGAATTACAAGTTATGATGGTTAAAAATGGTTGTATGGAAATATTCCAATCATAATGGGGTTTAAAAATCCATTTACAATTGGGAATTCGTTATTAGAATCGAAATTTTTCATCACGGATTTCCTTAGATTACTGGCCAAACTGAAAAGCTTCCTACACAAATAAAAATTTTCATCCTTATTTAATAAACACACAAATCTCTTATGATATCAATATGGTTCAGCTTCACCTACAGAATTTACATTTTAAAAACGAACAGTGATGTCAAGTATATGTCATAATAGTAAGCAGAAACTATAAACTTTAATTCTAAACATGTTTTCCACTAACCAGAGCAGGGGATATTGAAAAAATATTTGTTTTAAAACAAACTGGGAATGATAAGTATATTGTTAAGCCTATATATATATATATATATATATATATATATATATATATATATATATGAAAAACTACGATATAAAAATGGAAAATTGATCTTAGCTAGTAAAAAAAATATACTCAACCCTCCATAAGATATATTTGACTATATTTTTTTTTGGTCGTAGATGGGAAGAGTTGAAGAAAAAATGAAGTGTTGGCGATGGCAGACAAAACCCTAACCCTGCAGCCCTATGTTGTTTCGACAGACTCCTGGAGCGATGGTTTATGCTAACAATGGTATGGTTGTGAACTAGGGTAGTGCTTTTTGTTACATTGGCGTTGAGGTTTCAGTGGACTCCCGTGAGTTAGGGTCCTATAATAATAGGATTCATAATTTGGAATTGACTTTGATTAGTCTTGTAATATGTACATATTTTTATTTCTGCAAATTTGTTTTCCCATATTAGAAAATCAAAAAATGTAAAGAGGGTAAAAGTCCTAAAAGAAAAATCAAAGGACTTGAAAGAAAAAAGATCAAAAAGAATATGAAAATGAACCCCAAACAAAAAAGAGAAAAAAAAAAAAAACGTGAAAGTGATGCAAATTCAAATGCCACTATTTTTTACTTCACTTTGCAAAATAATATTGTGTGCAGCTTCTAAAAAATGCCACAATCCATGAAAGTCAAACTGCTTAATCTTGACTTTTCATGCTTTAAATTTTATGCTGATAGATAGAGAATAAAGATCTAGCCAAATTGTTTAATCTTGGCAGATCAGTAGTTAAGTAGAGAATAATAAGGAACTCAACGGTTTAATCTGAGCCCTTGGAAGAAATAAAGATATAATTAGTTTGTTGTTTAAAAGAAAAATGAATAAGGGTCTGCAAGCTCAAATACACCCATGTAAATGAAGAAAAAATGTTAAGGTAGTTGATGGGTAGGTAGAAGCAGTTTTTCACAAGCACGGACATCAGAAAATTGGTCATTTCATTTACTAACTTCCTTTCAAAATCATTCCCCTTGTAAAAATACCTTTTCCCCCTCATTTTCACCTTTTTTCCATTAGTCACTTGTTTTTCCTTATAAAACCCCATTTCCTAAGCTAAAATGCACATTTATTCTTGGAAAAGCAAAAATCCCTTTATTAATTTCCTTTTTATTCATAAAACCCATAAAAATATTTTATCCTAAGTCTAAATGTTTAAATCTATATGTCGGGCCCCACTGTGAAAATATCGATCCCCGATATCAGTTTTAACACTATACTTAGTGTATTTAACATCCCGCGTTACATTTCATTATTAACACATTAACCTTATGTATCAAACCCCTTAAATACACGTAAACCCACATTTTATTAATTCCTTTGTATATTATTCCCAACCCTTATTTTATTTTAACATATGGTATAAAATTCCCCACATGTTATTGTTACATAGCAATTTGTCACCGTCCCTGCAATTCCCCATCCCGCACAATTGGAGGGTTCATTCCGTGACCTGTGAGCAGTGACATAACTTGAAAACACTTTCATGGCATTCCCCTAAACATGTACTTTCATTGCCCTGAAGACAACTCCTTGTGAAAAACCCTAAAAACACCCCTTTTTGCATTGGCGCGGGTAGCCAGTTCAGTACTCGCGCCAATGGGGGGAATCCTTCAAAGAGGGCGCGCCAATTGGCACTCTGTCTCAGAGTCGCACTCGCGCTAGCCATTTTAAGGAGTGTTTTTAAAAAATAAATGGCGGAAGTTTCGTCCTAACCAATTCATAAACTGGCATCTAATTTGAGTTGGGAGGTTTGGCTCCAGATCTCCATGTAAAGGAAGTGGTTTGCCACCTCTCATGGAAGCTTCCTTGAGGATAGGTCCAATCCCATGATTATAGGGATCCCAACTCCCCTTCTAACATCTATAAAAGCTTGCTCATCTTCTTTGCAAGCTAGTCTCCAAGTTCCCAAGAGCCATCAGAGCCTTATGCTGTAAGAGCCTTGATTCATTCCCTTAAGGCAAAATCCAAGCAAGGAGATTATTGTCAAGACATCCGAAGAGAGAGGTTTGTCCCATCCTCGACAGGATTTTTCGAGACATGTTCCGCTGGCGACCCTCCGAAGAAGAATTCAGCGTCAGAGCTATGGTTTTATTCTTCTTTGATTGATTAATGATAAGGGACTATTGGTTATGGTTCCAGTCTTGTTGTTGATTATGATGATGAGTTATGTCTTCTCTGACTGACATATAGTTGCATATACTGGATTTTACGCTTGCGTTTGTTTTTTTTCTTGTGTGTGCAGGTGTCTGATCACGGAGATCGTGAGGATTGTGATCTGTCGGAGCTAAGGAACGGGAGCGCTACTTTCTCTACAAGCGACAGCGTTGGATTCCAGGTAAGCCTTCATCACTAGTTGGTTTATTTTGCAATTAGGAACTTGCACTATAGCGTGAACGATTGTTGCTAGACCTGGTTTGGGCTAGTAGGGATCGCCTCTGTCCGCAGAGGGGATTTACCTCCACAACAATTTGGCGACTCCACTGGGGCTTCATTTACCCAATTCCCCTCACAGAATGGGTCTCCAACATTGTCCCTGTAGATAAGAAACAGGGTACTATCAGAGTTTGTGTTGATTACCGAGATATTAATCGGGCTTGTCCAAAGGACAACTATCCTACTCCCTTCATAGATCAAATTATTGACGAATGTGCTAGGAGTGAGATTTATTCCCTGATGGACAATTTTTCCGGGTATAATCAGATAAATATTCTACCCGCTGATCAACACAAGACTGCATTCATCTATCCGTGGGGTACCTTTGCCTATAAAAAGCTCTCGTTCGGCTTGAAGAAAGCTGGAGCCACTTTCCAGCGTGCTATGTCTTATGCGTTCCATGACATATGCCATATCGTTCAGACTTATTTGGACGATTTTCCAACTCACTCAGCTCGGCGAGAGGACCACCTAGAACACCTCCGCCAGATTTTCCTTCGTTTTCGACGCTATAATATCCGGCTCAATCCTCATAAATGCGTATTTTGCGTGGATTCTGGCCGTCTTTTGGGGTTCATAGTCTCCAAGGACAGGATTTGCCTCGATCCCCTAAAGGTCGAGGCCATTTTCAATCTCCCATCACCCTCCTCGTTATATCAATTGCAGAGTCTGCAGGGAAAAGCTAACTTCCTACGACGCTTTATACTGAACTACGCGGAAGTGGCCAAAGGATTCACGCATATTTTAAAGCAGAATGTTCCCTTTCATTGGGACGACATTTCTCAAAAATCCTTTGAGAAGCTTAAGACATTACTAGTTAATGCTCCGTTGCTTCGGCCTCCAAACTATCACCGTGATTTCACTCTATACTTGGCTGCTGCGTTTAGCACCATAGCTATGATTCTGGTGCAGGATGACGATGATGGCAACGAACACGTTGTTTACTATCTATCACAAAATCTTCTCGACACAGAAACGCGTTACGCTCACGTCGAGAAGCTAGCTTTAGCAGCTGTACAAGCTGTGCAACGTTTCCGCCACTACATCCTGCTGCGTACCGTAACCGTGGTTTCGGATTGCAACCCCATGACATATATTCTTTCTCGACAATTACTGGGGGGAAAATACTCCATATGGATCGTTATCCTTTAGGATTTCGACCTAGAGTTTACTACTACTAAGTCGACCAAATCACTGGTTTTCGCGGATCTTATTTGCTCCCTCCCGACAGACTCCCCCCCATCTCATTCTGAAGAACATATTCCAGACAAAACCATATTCCTTATCGGCACCCGTGATCCATGTTATGGCGATATTATTGTGTATCTTCAGACGTCAACCTTTCGCTCTGAGTTGACCAAAGATGCCCGACGTCAAATTCGGCATCAGTCTCAACCCTACCGCATTGTAGGAGATATATTATACCGGGTTGGAGTAGATTTCGTGCTCCGTTGGTGCTTATCTTTGGAAGAGGTTGAAAGAGTCTTAAACGACTGTCACAGTGGCGCCTGTGGCGGTCACATGTCTGGATATGCCACCGCCCAGAAGATTCTGCGTGCGGGTTACTTCTGGCCGTCAATCTTCAAAGACTGTATTGTTGCAGTCCGCAAATGTCACGCGTGCCAGGTTTTCCAGCGCAAGATGCGTGCGCCACCCCTCCCTTTGCATCCTGTCATTACCGTCGGCCCTTTCACAAAATGGGGCATAGATTTCATGACGTGTAACTCTCATTCGGCCGGGGGGCATGCATATATAATCGTCGTTGTCGACTACTTTACTAAGTGGGCCGAAGCGATGCCTACACTAATCGTCGATGGTAAGACAGCTGCCCAATTTATCTTGAACCACATCATTGCACGTTTCAGGGTCCCTCAGGCCATTATAACCGATCATGGTACTCACTTTCGAGATTACATGATGGCCGAGTTGACATCAAGATTGGGCTTACGACACGATAGCTCAATGCCATATTACCCCCAGGAAAATGGCCAGGTTGAGGCTGTGAACAAGGTTTTGGTCACAATGCTTCAACGAAGAGTTGGAATTCATAAGTCCAATTGGCACCTCCAATTTTTCTCATCTCTATGGGCATACCAGACGTTAGCAAAGAGTGCAACTGGATTCACACCATTCCAATTGGTGTATGGTCTGGAAGCAACTCTTCCGGTTGAGTGCGAAATTCCTTCCTTAAAGTTGGCTGTGGAACTTTTGCCCGATACTTCTCCTGAAGAAGAGCGTCTCTTGTATTTGGAATGGTTGGATGAAACCCACTGCTTGGCTGCTTTAGTCATTGAAGCACAGAAAAAGCGGGTCAAAGCACACTTTGATCAATCTGTCTCTCCACGTTCCTTTGTCGAAGGGGACCTTGTCCCCCTATACGACCAAGCGCACGACAAACTTGGGGCAGGAAAGCTCCAACCCATGTGGCATGGGCCTAAAATGAGTATTGAAAAATGGGGCTTATGAGCTCATTGATTATGAAGGAGTTCCATTGGCACAACCTAGAAATGGGCTGTACCTTAAGAAATACTACGCTTGAAATTATTTTTGGTGTGGTGTGTGTACATAGGTGTGTATATTCATTTGTGTGCATGTGTGGTGTGGTGTGAGATGTAAGCATATTTCTGTTGATCGGGTCTTCATGATTGTGCAGATGTCCATTACTCCGTTTGTGGGTTTCGCGGATGGTGCCTCTCGCAGTACCAGGAATCTGTCTTCGGCAGCCTGGGTAATCTATGATCCTGCCGGTGATTTGGTTAACCTGCAAGGTGTATGTTTGGGTCCTGCTACAAATAATATTGTGGAATATAGTGCTGTATTGGAATTATTAACCGAGGCTGTAAACCTCGAAATTCGTGAATTACTTGTGTATCTAGACTCACAACTTGTAGTATTACAACTTAATGGGCATTATTTAGTAAGAAATCCATCCATTTTACGTCTGTATTTGCGTATTTGTCTGCTGGAAAGAAATTTTGACTATATTACATATCAACACATACCCAGACATATGAATACATTAAGAGATGCAGTAGCTAATTTGGTTTTAGATAGACTTTTGCGCAATTTATAAACAAAACATCATCACATGTAGAAAGATCCATCCAGAAATAGGTATGTATATGTGTCGAAATGTTTACATAGTGTGCATCACATAAAATAAAAAAATATACATGTTCTTCTTAATACATCCAGAGACGACATGTCTCTCAAAAATATGCATGAAAGAAGCCCTAGGTGTCTAATCCGCATGGTGCTCGTGGTAACATGCTACTGCGCGCACTAAGCGTCTCAGTAGTTGGTGGAGGCGACTAGGCACTCCCACCGTATGTCTCTGATATTCCATTGGGACATCTGCCAACCGGGCGTAGTCTGGAATCCCTCGGGCAATCCCCTCAAGGTTCTGGATCAAATCTCCTCCCTCGGCACCCTCCGCCTGAGGGTCAGCTGCGGGCTGAGTTCTCCGTGCAATGGGAGACATACCGGCAGGTCTCTCTGGGCCGACATCTGCATACACATAAAACTGGTGTCAGAATGGACATGTATTACCCAAAAAATCATAAAACATAAAAATAAAAAAGAGAGGTCATACCCAACTCCTCGTCCCAGTGATCCCCCTCTGCAAGTGGGAGATCTGGGTCTCCAGTGAAATCGGTCCCAGCATAGGGCCAATCCTCAACCACGATCAACTGACGCCGTAACCATCCAAAAAACTTCGGCCTCCAGGACATCTGTTGGCCTCCTCCTGACTTGGGCATAAGTGCTGCCCAGCGAGCCATCCTTAGCTCTCTTGGTATCGGCTCAGCAACTATGGCCCCTTGGCCCTGCAAGATAGGTAGTCGTTCCAGGATGAACGATACCAAAATGGAACCGTAGCCAAACTGCTTCAGCTGCCTCTTGATATTTGTTGTCACTGTAGTAGCCCAATCAAACAGTGTTGGACTCATACACTCAATGGCTAGCAGGAGTTGGGCCTTGGTTGCCTAGTGTGGAGCTCGCGATCCCGCAACTCGTGTGATGGTGTGTAGCACTACTCTCAGTGCTAGATCATGGACAATGTGGACGTCCACTTTCCCGCTTCCTGATCCGGTTCGTGCCCCTAGGCACACCCTCGCCATTACCTGCTCCATCTTTTCCCCAGATGGTCTGCTGCCTGTCAGGATGGGCACCGGACCTCTGCGCGACAATCCGGTTATGAAATATACGTTGGAAACCTTCAGTTCCAGCACTTGGTCCCGAAGTTTAAATACTTCTTCATTTTCGTCCCATATACTGACCAAGTATTGTAGTAGCTCTGGCTAAGCTCAGAAGCAGGGTGTGAGGAAGAATTTCTTAAGTCCACAGTTGTTAAGTGCAGTCATGCAGGCTTCATTCTCGATAGCCATTTCATCTTCCTCTCCATGTTCTCTCTCCTTCCATTCGATAACCATTTTTGCCTTTATATCTGCATCAACACAATAAAAAATACATTGTTAGATCTCTGAACATTTGAAAATCCACATAGATAGCTCACATTTTCAGAATTTTGAGCGTAAAATTGCGTTGCGCCATTGGCGCGACCTCTTTGTGAAGAAATGTCCATTGGCGCGGGTTCATGCCCGATACACGCGCCAATGGAGCGAGCCCTAAAAATTCAAAATGGTTCGCCCAGAAGTCTAATACATAATAACAACATATAAAAAATGGATTGGAATGGAGCTTAAGGAAACGCCTATTACCTGAAACAAACGGGGAACTGAATGGTAGCCCGGATCAGTCACAATCGCCGCCAGAAGTTTGCATACAAATGGACCACTGCTGCTCTCCAATGAGGTTAATAGTAAAAGTAATTTTGTTTTTACCATTTGAGACTTATTTATAACTTTTTGAAATCTAATTAGGTTTTAGAAAGTCATTTTAATATATTTTGTCAAAAATGGATTTTACACTTGCCTTTATGTGCAGCAACAGGTTTTTACGCAACTTAAACGGTGACGCGAGTTGTATTTTATACTTTTTCGGACTCGGTAAATACACGAAAAAGTCATTTCGGTGTCATCTTTCAGCGCTTTTTTGACTCTCTAAACATGAAAAGATTACCGAGGCCCTTGTCATTTCAATATTGTTAAAGTGGCCCCGAAACGACATCTACCTAGTATATGTTTACCCCTTTTTCGGGCCGGGATAGATTATTTACGAAAAAGGAATACCCTAGCCTATTGCGACTAGGAGGTTTTCTCAGATATTGTTTTCTACCTTTTCGGATCTGGGGAACTATTTACGAAAAGGGACCGTTGGAGTTTACTTTTCCGCTGTCTTTTCAAACTCTCTAAATATGAAAAGGCGCCGAGTTCTTCCTTTGTCAGACTCGTTAAACTCTGATGACATTGGATTCAGTCGTAATGAAGGTATCCTCCTTCCTCCTTCCTAGGGCTCGTTACATGTACTAGGATGGATTCGTCCGAAGGACGAACTTATATTACTAGCATATGCTATCCCCTTCAAGCTTGTTATCAAAATAATTGGGGTACTCGCCAGAAATGGTGGGGGAAAATGGAACCACAATCATTGTCATGTCAGCAATATGTCGCTCTTGAACATGGCACTTGTCTGCATTCGTGTCGGGTTGGGGACATCTCATCTCGTTTGTTCACTTGCCTCCGTGGGTTTGGGTAATCCTTTTTGACCTCTCATCTGCTGTTTGCCTCGTCGCCATGACCTCTGATCCGTTGATGTCAAATACTGCCAAACTCACTGTCGTGCCGCCATATGTTCAAGAGAAATTGACCTCTGCAAGTATCAACCTTCCTCTAATTCTCATCTGATCTTGATTCACAAAGACATTATGTTCCTCTGTCTCGCGTCGATGATGTGGGAAATACTATGGCCCGCCTTCGATCAAGGTCACTTCCTATCGACTTCAGCTCATTATCTAGGAAACTGATCTAGAGACTCCCTTCTGGTACCTTGGAGCCTGCATGCCTCAATGGCAGGTTCTTCGCATTCGACGTGAGGTTTTCATCATTGGCCTCCGATCGAGTGATTCTACGGGTGCTCGACGTCAGCTCATTTGTTCACATGCCGTAGATTTTACCTGTAGTACCTTGGGGACCATTGGCATTAATGGTGGTACCTCTCGCGTCTGTTAACAACTTTCATTATCGACTGGTAATCAAGCGATGTTCTTGCATGTTCGACTTCAGCTCACATATTCGCATGCTTGAACTTGTACTTTGTTCGGGTCAAGATGGATCGCAAGACCCTGGATTCTGCCTGTTATAATCCAGGATGCGATTTTGTGGATTATTATGATTAGTTACATGACTCACTGATTGGATGGTTGCGACCATACTTGAGTCTATTTACCGATCCTCACTGGATGGCTGTGTCCATGCCTTGGATCTGGATTATTACATACTCTGTTATGGATGGCTGTGCCCATACCACGTGTATATCATGTATTTGAGACATCAGTTGTATTTCTCTACGTAGGTTTTCCGACGGCGGTGTTTTCAGTTGGACACGTTCTCGTAAAGCATTTCACCCCTCTCTCTCTCTCTCGGGCCTCATGCTTTAGGGGGCATCTGTTACACAACAATTTGTCACCGTCCCTGCAATTCCCCATCCCGCACAATTGGAGGGTTCATTCCGTGACCTATGAGCAGTGACATAACTTGAAAACACTTTCATGGCATTCCCCTAAACATGTACTTTCATTTCCCTGAAGACAACTCCTTGTGAAAAACCCTAAAAACACCCCTTTTTGCATTGGCGCGGGTATCCAGTTCAGTACCCACGCCAATGGGGGAAATCCTTCAAAGAGGGCGCGCCAATTGGCGCTCTGTCTCAGAGTCGCACTCGCACCAGCCATTTTAAGGAGTGTTTTTTAAAAATAAATGACGGAAGTTTCTTCCTAACCAATTCATAAAATGGCATCTAATTTGAGTTGGGAGGTTTGGTTCCGGATCTCCATGTACAGGAAGTGGTTTGCCTCCTCTCATGGAAGCTTCCTTGAGGATAGGTCCAATCCCATGATTATAGGGATCCCAACTCCCCTTCCTCCATCTATAAAAGCTTTCTCATCTCCTTTGCAAGCTAGTCTTCAAGTTCCCAAGAGCCATCAGAGCCTTATGCTGTAAGATCCTTGATTCATTCCCTTAAGGCCAAATCCAAGCAAGGAGATTATTGTCGAGACATCCGAAGAGAGAGGTTTGTCCCATCCCCAACAAGCTTTTTCGAGACGTGTTCCGCTGGCGACCCTCCGAAGGAGAATTCAGCGTTAGAGCTATGGTTGTATTCTTCTTTGATTGATTAATGATAAGCGACTATTGGTTATGGTTCCACTCTTGTTGTTGATTATGATGATGAGTTATGTCTTCTCTGACTGACATATAGTTGCATATACTGGATTTTACGCTTGCGTTTGTTTTGTTTCTTGCGTGTGCAGGTGTCCGATCACGGAGATCATGAGGATTGTGATCTACCGGAGCTAAGGAACAGGAGCACTACTTTCTCTACAAGCGATAGTGTTGGATTCCAGGTAAGCCTTCATCGCTAGTTGGTTTATTTTGCAATTAGGAACCTGCACTATAGCGTGAACGATTGTTGCTAGACCTGGTCTGGGCTACTAAGGATCGCCTCTGTCCGCAGAGGGGATTTACCTCCACAACAGTTATATATCCCGGACCCACATTTTATTCTTAACCTATGGTTTATATTATCCCCGCATTTTATAAAGCTTTACTTACCTAAACCCCATTGGTTATATTGCAAATTCTGACCATATACAATATAACCCAACCACATAACTTAAATTATCGGGCCCCATGGCTATCCATTCCCGATACTCCATCGCATTGTCCCATGCGTCGGATCATAGCCGATAAGATCTAATGACCCTTATCTCCTATTGCACATTTCATTTCCCGATCAGATCTAACGACCCTTATCACCTATTTCACGTTTCATTGCCCGAGAAGCGGAAGAATAAGTACATTTTCATTGAAGTCTATGGAATTTTCTTTGTAACATTTTCGAACGAGCTTTAGGAGTGGATGGCAAGGCTCGTAGATTCCTATATGTGTTGGAAGGACGAACGGGTCACACAGTGGACTCCAAAGTTGATCCAGCAGTTAGAAAGGACTGGTAACACCATCACTCGTATGGTAGATCATTGGGTGGATAGTGTGCTAGAAGGATTTGTGACGGAGTTTGCAGTCGATCAAATCATGTCCTATTCAGAGGCAGAGCGGAGGTTCTTCAAGGGTTTCCGGGGTAAGTTTCTAAAAACGTTGCCATTACTGATTAAACTATTATTGTGCGAAAAGGGAATTCTGTGCAGCCATACAGAGTGAATGAGCTCCGATCAGAACGAGGGTACAACACGAAGTGGTAAATACTACAAAACTAATCAAGAAGGAGATAGATTTGTCTACAGTCCAGTAAGGGATTCGGCTGCGCATAACCATCCAACTACACCACCTTCAAACCAGCATAGGGGTAAAAAATAACCCGTACCTCCGCCCCCATCAGAAGACGAGATGGCCTTACACATGAAGCTACCTACCTTCAAGGGTGAAGGGGATGAAGACATGGACCGGTTCTAGTTTTTTGCAGAGTCATTATGGACTGCGCAGAATGTGGCCAACGATGTTGTGAAAAGGGCGCAACTATCCCTTGCCTTTGAAGGAAGAGCCCTGGACTAGTATATGGGATATGTAGCTTAGCATGCGAATGCGACCATTCAAGAGGTTAATAATGCCCTAAAACAATAGTTTCAGAAGCCTAAATCCTACTCTCAGATAGTGAATGACCTAAAAGATTTTAAACAAGGGCCCTCTGAGTCTGTATGGGAGGCTGACCAACGGCTAAAGAAGGTAATCAGGGAAGGGGAATTTTTGTATGATGACAGACAACAAAAGGAATGGTTCATCGCTATGCTACTACCTCACCTGCGCATACCTATGGGTCAGCAAGCCATTGAATCATAGGAAAAATATTTGGAGATTGTGATGAATTTAGAAGCCATGCCAAGAGATGATACCCAGTTGGGAGTACAACAAATCAAAGGGCAGTTGGAGGCAATGCACATGGAAATCCAGAACCTGCGAAAGGACTGAGGGAAAGAAGCTAGCCTAGATGTATGGTGCATACGATGTAGGGTATCAGGCCATACCAAGGATCAGTGCCCACTCTTGGCAGACTACCTATAGGCTAGGGGACCCAGTCCGTTGCACCCTAGGGAGACTATGCGACCAAGTGGACCAGCATTGTGGTGTGATGATTGTCATGTATCTGGCCTTCATGATACTAACCACTACCCCCGCCTGGGTGCGTATGTTCCAGAACTGAAGCAAAAATGGTCTCGTTGTTGCCGATCAATAGGACATGATGAACATAACTGCCGAACCTATGATCTAATGATAGACTGGGGAAACTTATATAGGGTACAATCAGCCCCTTCTTCACCAAGATCCCCCTCAGGCATAGGTGGCTCCCCAACTAGGGCAGGGGAGGGGGCAGAGGTGGAAGTTGTTATGACCAAAATCATGCCTGATTGGCTGTTGATCAGTCAACTTCAGTGTAACTATTTCAAATCAATATTTTGATTGAGGCTTAGCCTCCTCAACCTGAGAGGGCTCTCTCAAGGGTTAATGATATTAAGTAAAGATGTAGATAGATGGCTAACTCTTTGTGTCTTGATTTTGTATGTTTACAAGGTGAAAAGATGGAGACTAGCTACCATTGGGCTATGGAGTCAGTGACAAGGATAAAGATAACAATAGCTCTTCTTATAGAAACTGAGGCTTGTATATACTTCAATGAAAGAGTGACACATTCAGGAAAATCCCAATAACTTGAGGTTCAAAGGAAGTCAGAGCATGTGATATATGAATTTTGAGTAATGATACATCAAGGTATTTAAAGGAAAGTATTAAAAGATATTCATCAAATCTCAACACTTAAAGGAAGTCAGAGCATGAATAACCATGAATTCTGAGTAATAAGCATTTAAAACATTGAAGAAAACCTTTCAAAGATATGACCCAAAAACTCATTTGACCATAGTTCAACACTTTAAGGAAGTCAGAGTATGATAAACCATTAATTTTGAGTAATAATTATTAAAAATATGAAAGGAATAAATTTCGAAGATAAGATATAAACTCATTGAAATACACTAAGAATCTCAGGTCCAAAAAAGTTAAATTGCTTCTGTATATATCAGTCAATCCAGAGCTTTACAAAAGTAGTAATTTTGATAACATTTTCCAACTGTTCATACATCGAAATACTCACTACTTATAGGCATCTAGCCTTTACATCCATTCTTCTAAGTGGCTAGACCATTAAACTCTATTACTGACACCAAATCTAACTACTAACTATATTTTTAAAACTAGAAATGACACCTTTCATATTAGGAGTTAGAGTCCTACTATGGCTCAAACACCTACTTATTACATTTAATCTAAAGATGATCCAAATATTCCTTGAAAGGAATCATGTCTTTCAACGATGCTAGCCATAAACAAAACATTAATATTCTAACTGTCTTCATGAAGCTGCTCTGCCTACTATTAAGGAGCTGTCAGTTTGATGATATGACAATATAGTGAAATGGTATCTTCGAACTGTATATTTAATAAGATATCTCCACTTAGAAAATCATTGATTTGATACTCTTTGTCATTCTCATGGAGAAAAGCTTTAAAATACCTATTTACCTTTCTCCTTCTTCCAAAATTAACCACCAAAATTTACCTTGCTGTCAAAACAGAGTTTTGAGCTACTTTCGTAGCTACTTTCGTAGCACAAAAAAAAAGGTCATATGAGATAATCCTCTGCATTTCTTGACCATTGGAGGGTGTTAAGTGATAAAAAAAATTAAACACAACCCTTAAATATATTTAACCATGTCATTTTAAGTGATTTAAAACCAAAATAATTCTTCAGAAATTCCGCAGCAAAAATTGGGCTTCAAGCATGGCATACGCTGCGAAATTGCCTAATTTCTCAGAGACTTCACAAAATTTGGATTTTAGGCCTAGAAAAGTTCCATGGCTGTGTAAGATAATATTATGAAGCCTGATAAGAAAAATTTAGTTAAAAATACCTCTTACCCTCCTCAAGAAGCAACTTTTTCACCTTCAGCCACTTCATCTACCAATAAAAATGACTCTGTTTTTCCTGAAAAATAAGGTTGCACTCATGAGCTCCTATGTCTCGATCCCTGATAGATATTGAAAATATGGAGGAGGTTTTAGTATATAATAATGTTTTTAAGAAAAACCTCTCTCGGTTTCTTGAAAACCAACTTTAGTTGTCCGGAATATGCATTATAAAATCATTTATAAAACAAGAAAAATTCAGAATTATGAAAATAGGTCCCAAAGGAAACTTCGAATCTCCAAATTGGTAGCACCTGGGAGAAAATTGAAAGAGGTTTTTGTTCCTTGTTATGTGCTTAGAGAAACATCCTTCATATTTTTTAAACTCATCTTAATTTTCCTGAAACTTCCTCTTGAAACCAATAGCTCAGATAGTCTAAAACACAAAAATCCCCTTGTAGCTCCTGGTAGAAATACATGTAACCTGTTTGGATGAAAGCTTGTGTGAAGATGAGTTCGTCCATGATCAGTTAAAACTCCATAGGCTCCTATCCAAACACATATCCTCCTTTTTTTTCTTTCCTCATCATGACAATTTCCTTTTATAACCCAAACTGCCCTCTTAAAAATGTGACAACTGAATGGCAGACTTCCTTTATTATATTTCTTTGGTGTAGCCATTTCTTCTTGTTTTGCAGCGGTGACCTTCTTTATTTATTTACACCTGTTCTAGAAAAAAAATTGATGATAGCGAGTTGTTATGGTAGAGGAGGGCTGACATGACAAAGGATTTCTACGGGAGATGTTGCCGACAACAAGCTGCTTTGGTAGCAGCTTACAAAGGGAGAAAGAAAGTGAGAGGAATGAGGGATGAATTTGAAAATAAAAATGAGATGGAATTTATTTAGAAAATGATGGTTGATGCTAAAACGTGCATAGCTTTCAAATGATGACTCTGCTCTGATAGGATGACCTCAAAAACCCTCAAAGTTTAACCACTCATCAGTATGTAGAAAATCGTTAAAACATGACAGCTTTCGTAGCATATTTAGTTTTACAAGTGTCAGTTTTGCTACGGAACTACTAGGTGTTTCCGCAGCAAATTTTTTTAATTTAGAACTAAAATCGTTGCGGACTCAGAACATTTTTGACAAGTGGCCAAATTTGAGACTTTAGGTTGATTCAAAGTATCTATTCATGATTTTTCCCTCTGATATGACTTGAGATCATCCCTAACAACTTAAAACAATCCTTGAAACCTGTATTAATCATAAAATTTATCATTTCATGATACTATGCAACCTAACCAATCTAAAGACCAACTTGACACATTTCAAGTTATGATTTTGAAAATTTTTGAGTGATAAAAGTGGCTCCACTTGGAATAGTGTTCCCCTATGGTACACTAAGAACGAGTAGCTCCAATGTTGATATCCATTTTCTTGACCAAAACAGAAAGAACTTTGAAATTTCCAAGATTCTTTTCAAGCTCTAATGGCCTTCACCTCGAGCTCAAGCTTTATGATAACTACAGAAGAACCTACTTTGTACCTACTGAAAATATGCTCATTCACCTTTGAGCTTATTCACACACTCCTACCTACCCTATCAGCTGCAATTCTCCACTTTAACTCAAGCAACATGAAACTTCCAAAGAAGACAATCATTTATCTTATCTGACACTTGAAACTACTGACTACATTTGAACCCAAAGTAATCATGATACTGAAATGACCAAGGCAACATAAAAAGTATCTGATCCTTATAATGAAAATGAAACTGGAAGTCTAGACTGAAAAATTCCTCCATGTATTCAGCGATAGGATCAAGGAAGGAATGATCTATTTGATGATTTTCATAACATTCTGCAACTTTAGACAACTCATCCATGCTCTGATCAACCACATAAGACTTCAGTTGTGTGCTTTCAAATTTCTTTTCAAACTTATTTACAAAAACAGTGTATTCTTCCTCAATCTCTAAGAAGAAAGGTAGCAACACCCCCTCTTTGTGTTCTGTCATTAAAATCATTTGAAAAGACTAATCTTGATCATGAATACTATGAGATTGAATTTTATATTTTGAAACTTGAATGTCCTTTTCAATGTTCTCTACAACTTCATCCACAAACTGAATCTTATCTTCTCACTTGCAGTCAAATGATTTCCGATTAGAAGACAAGGATAAAGAAAAATTTTCACCCACTTTTTCCTTAGTGTGATCATTATTTGATGTAGGCTGATATAAGGAAATAAATGAAAAATCAACCCTTTCCTTACCTTGATGGTTATAGAAAATATCTTCCAGTATTTCCTCTTGTTGTTTGCAATGATTCACATATTCCTGATGATCGAAGGACTGACAAGTTTGCTGCAAATTTTTGTCAAACTCAAAGGATGTAACATGGTTTTCATAAATAAACTCCTATTGGGTTTCATTTTTATCTAAAAGAGATGCTATCCTTTCTTCTTGGTGTTCTTCTTGGTGATGAAAGGTATTGTCATGAAGGGCCTCTAAAATTTCTTCATCCATGAACTCATCATCTTCATAACAATTCTCCAAATATTCAATAAAAATCATAGAGTGTTTACAACAGTATTTGATCAACAACAAAGAGGGATGACAATCTTTATACATCTCAAAAAATGCAACATGGAAATCAGAAAGAGAATATAATGAACCATTTGGCAAGCTTTCATACCAAAACCATGATTTTCCTTCCAAAGTGGCCATAGACATCTTCATGAGACAATCCTCAGGGAACTGAACCTTAATACTGTGTACATGCATATGGAATCTAACCAAATTAAGAGAAACATTGTCTTTATTTTCATCTTTAAATATTGGAATATCATCTAACCATTCAACCTTTGGCATGGGATTTGGAAAGCCAGGGATATGAGACCGATTCATAGGAGCATACCTGGCATTTTTTCTTGCAATGGAATTCATCCCGAAACTTCATCAAGCTACTGATCTTCAAGCAGTGGAGTCACCTTCCAATTTATTATTTGATGTGTGGAGTTGCCAGAGCAGAAATGAAACCAATATGTGCCTAAGTATCTGCTGCTCTCAGACCTTAGAACTGAAACTTTATCGTTCTTCCCGGGGAAAATATACACCTTCGGTCCCCGGAAACGACGCCAAAATGTTATCACCAAAATCGTGCCTGATTGGCTGTTGATCAGTCAAATTCAGTGTAACTATTTGTTGACGGGAAAATATGTCCGGCCAACAGTAGGGGATCTCCCCGGTAGAAAGTCCCAATTAGACTTTGAACCGTTTGGAGTAGGGATCCCGTCCGGGGTGTGGGTCCGGCTACCACTTAAATGACTATCTCTTCGGTTTCGAGCAACATGATTGAAACTGCAAACATACATTCATTCACACGATACAGAATACATGACTGATGTATAAAACCAATATATGACACTGTGCGTAGCAAGGTGATAGACAGAATGCATACACTCAGGAAGTGTCGTTAGCAACACATCTATGAGGTATGCATGCAGGATAATCTGACCGCCAAAGAAATATTTCTTTGTGGCAAGAATATCCCCTAAATCTCCAAAGGATATAACGAAATGCTAATAAAACAGTTCATTAACATTCATCATGAAGCAAATAATAAACTTGAGCATCATCAACACAATCACAGATAGCTATGGTGCATGAATGATACTATTAATAACACAGATTCATTAATCGGAAGATATTCTGAAACTGT